>NW_023591792.1:0-221040 GCF_014843425.1 Jatropha curcas
AAATCAAAAGCACATACCACGCCTTCCCGCATTTGTCTCCCACTCTCAGAACGCATTTCGCATCCCCAACTGGTGTTATTTGGTGGTAATTGTACTTTTTTTTGTGGTTTGTTTGTGTGTAGTTTGGGTTTTTGTAAGATTATCTCCTCCGACGATATCCCATAAGTCTTGACCTATGAGATATAATCTCTACGGGACCTTGACCTATGAGATAATATCTCATACGGGTACTCCAGTTCCCGTAATTGTTGCTATTTAGCTTCTCGATGCTATTAGCAACTCTAGAAAAATCCGTCATAAGGTACTAGTATTCCTGACACTAACCAAGGCACAATGGTCCTTGACCAATCAAGATCACAATCCTTGCTTGTGAATCTTGCTTCAACAACAGTCCCTGACTATTAATTCCAGCAGAGTAACGATACTCTACACTTATAAATGAACACCACAAATACCACAGCTACAACAACTACCACCACAACCAGGCTCTTATACCACTTGTTGGATATCAGCTCTGATACCACTTATTGGATATAAGTGTAGTAATAAACTCCAAGATTGATTAATAATTTATAACACCAAGAATAATAAAGGGAAAGACAATCAAAATAATACTAACACAAAACACCAAATATATTTGTATTAATAAGAAGGAAACATTCACAAAGCTTAAGAAAAGGATTATTTACTTGATTCTTGCTTGGTGTTTGCTTGGTTATACAAATGAGGTGAGGGGTGGTATTTATAGGCATTTTCACTTCCTCAATGTACGGCTAAGATTTGTTTATAAAAATGGACGGTCTAGATTACAAGGAACATTATTACAAGGAAAACATTCTAGAGTTAGGCAAATAGATTACAAGGAACATTCTAGAGTTAGGCAAAATATTTTCATTACATCTCATGTGTGAAGAATTGTGAAGTATTCTAGAATGTGGGCTTGGACCTCCAATTTTGGGCTTAAGACTTCTCAAATCTTGACTTATTATAGCAGCCTATTTTAGTGTGACTAAATTAATCGGTGATATTTTAATATCCACAAGATATGTAATCGTGTCAATAAATTGACTTAAACCAAAAATAATTAATATTAATCATCAACATTCTTTTTCCTTCTTGTTCTACGAATTTCTAACATAAAAAATGAAACACAAGCGTAAAAACGCGAGTTGTTACAAATTCTGCCCCAAAAATAGCACAGCACTGCGAGTGCACAGTACCTGCCGTACAATAGAGTGAAAAAGAAAGCTTTTCAAAACCATGATGGGACAAGGAAAGCTCGCCCCACCTGTGTCCCGTCAACCTTTTCATCCACGTGTTAAATAAAGCTCTGTTTCTAAAAAACCATAAATCCATTTCCATAAAATAATAATAATAATAATAATTAATAATAACAGAGCACATGTTTATAATCCGCGACTCTCCCCGTCTCCCGCGTTGCCACATCATCATATTCTTACATTTGACACGTGCCGCTGATCTACTACGATCCACTCTGACTTCCAAATCAACACGCTTGGATCTTCAAATCACTGAGATCTCTCTTGTTATATAAATCTCTCACCAGAGCCGCCATTTTTTATTATCCACCACAGCACTCGACCACCGTCGTCCTCTTCCTCGACAAGTACTAAAATATAGTAATTAAAAAAGAAAAAAAAAATCCATGTTGAAACCAGCAACATCGTCAGCGTCATCACCCGAGCAAATTTCTTCTGACAGAAATGAGCCGAAATACAAAGGTGTAAGAAAGCGAAAGTGGGGGAAATGGGTGTCGGAAATCCGGTTGCCGAACAGTCGGGAAAGAATCTGGTTAGGATCTTACGACACACCGGAAAAGGCAGCGCGAGCATTTGATGCAGCTTTGTATTGTCTACGTGGCCGAGGTGCAAAATTCAATTTTCCAGATAATCCCCCGGATAATATTGACGGTGGACAGTCACTGAGTCCACAAGAAATCCAAGCGGTAGCGTCTAGGTATGCAAATGAGAACCCGAACCCAAATGCAACCACAACTAGGATGAGTCGCACAGGAGAATCATCATCGCAAGCAATGGATCAGTACGCTTCGTCGTCTGAGGACAATGCAATAGATTGGTCGTTTCTTAACTCACTGGGTTCTAACGAAGGTGTTTCAAAATTTGAACTTTATTCAGTACTGGATAATATGGGTAATGAATATTTTCCTCCGCCACCGCCACCGCCATTTGATGACGGTGAAGATCATAATACTGGGAACGATGATCATAATGGGGACGAGGATTATTCACAGCAATCATTTCTTTGGAATTTTAATTGAAGTAAGTTCGGCGAATTTTAGCTGCTGGAGTTGCTGATTCTCTCTTTTTTTTTTTTTTTTTTTTTTTGCTGGAGGTTGCTGATTCTCTCTTTTTTTTTTTTTTTTTTTTTTGCGGCCAAGCTGTTAAGTTTAGTAGGAAGAGAAATAGACCAGTCTTTTTGTTGCCATTTTTTTTTTTTTTTTTTTTTTTTTGCGCCAAGCTGTAAGTTTAGTAGGAGAGAAATAGACCAGTCTTTTTGTGCCATCTCCAGCAGTTACACATACAAGCCAACTGCTATATGTAGAACCAAGTAAATGATGGTGCACATTTACAGTAGGATGCCTATAGTTTTTATGGGGTGGCATGTTAATATAATTAATAAATAATATGCCATTTCCTATATGTGATATTTTTGTCCTACGCAAGTAATTAATTAATGCTACTCTTTTAGACCAAGGGGAAGGACCCAGCAATTCTACATCTTACCTGTTGCAACAGTTATTAGCCTTTAACTAAATAGTCGTTAAAAATAAAAGTGTTCAATAAAAATAGTTGTTTGATTGACAATAAATTTAAAATAACGAAAAAGGATATTGAAATATTCACCTATAATTTTCAATTAAATTCATTATAAAAAAATGATTTCACTGTATCTAAATTTTCAAAACTTGAGGGAGCAAAAATTGAAAAACTCACTATTTTATAAATAAAATGGAAAATTTTTAATATTTTATGGGATCAATATTTTTAATTTTTAATATTTGTTTTAGTTTAAATACAAATATATAAATAACATTTTTTTTATTATTAAATATAAGTAAGCCAAACATAAAGATAATAAAACACGTATGTGAAGGATTTTATATTAATTAAGGATAATGATAAGATTGTAAAAAAAATTAGTAAAAAAAGTGAAACATTTGCTAAGATAACGTTTTAAAAACACTCTATAGACTTCTGAAAGTTACTCTATATATATCAAGCTATTGAACATAATAATTTAGAGAAATAGTGTTTTGACTAGTTCAAAACACTAAACGTTATTACCTAACAAGCTACTCCTTTCAACCCATTGAATCTTCCAATTGATGAGAAAAAAAACCCATATTTTAAGATAATGAATTAACTTAATGAGAATGAATAATTCTTTATAATGTGTGTATGAAAAGCATTTTATTAATTAAAACTAACCTTAATAATTAGAATTAATGGTGTTTGATTCTTAATTTCTCACATGCAATATTAATAATAAGTCTGTGAACTGAATTTACAAACATAGTGTGATAGGAAAAAAGAGAGCCAAATGCCCATCTAAATCCAGTGACATTTTCAATTTTTTTAAAATTATGTTTAATAAGTCTGCTAAAAAAAATTAATAAGTGTTTTTTTTTTAATTTTCATATAGTTTTATGCATTAAAGAAAAAAATAGAGAGAAAGGTGAGTGGTTGGAGTCAGAAACAGGAGATGGGAAGGAAACATCGAACATGGTCTTATATCTTAAAACACCCAATAGCTTTTAACCCACGTGAAAAATTAACCTCATTACTAGTGTTTGTGTTTCCCACTCAAAACGTAAAATATGTAAGTTCCACAACCTTTGTGTTTTCCCTTTTCAGACGGGGGACCCGGCTGTCTCTTTAAGTTCTGCTAATATATTTTTAAATATTACTTTAAAAAAAAAAAAAAAATTTAATGTGCTGATGAGTGTAAAAGAAAATCTAAAATTAAATATTCCATCTCTGTGTAACCTTTACTAATGAATATGCATGAATTTTGATATTTTGATATTTCTGTTATTTTTAAACCTGTTTACATAGGTATGAAATGAACTTATAATTATGGAATCGAATCAATGATCATTGAGATTAATTAGCAAAATCAACAAAATTTATTTAATTTTTGTCATATTTTGTATTAAAATTAGATTTTGGGGAAGCCTAATTATAATAATTATGGAAAAGTAAAAAAAAAAAAAGGGCAAAATAAAAGGGAACAAACAAAAAGAAAACAACAGAATAACATGGAAATTGACATTTGGGAAGAACAAAATGTTGAGTACATGTGGATGGCCATTTTTATAAGACTACAAAACAGGCTGCTGTGTTATCTGTCTCTCACACAGTTCTGTGAAAAGAAAATTCAACCTTCCAATTTCGAAAAGTAAGCCTGCCCCTTCGACCTTTCAATTTCCAGAAGAAAGCCTGTCCCTTTGGGGGAGTTGACTGTTACTGACAGGAGTCAAAACCGTGGAGGCCATAACATAATTTTTGACTTAAAAAAAGTCAAAAGAAAGATCGTGAACAGCAGGATTCGAACCTGCGCGGGCAGAGCCCACATGATTTCTAGTCATGCCCGATAACCACTCCGGCATGTCCACAGCAATTGAGAAGCTCGTTAAAATATATATATTTATCTAATAAGTCATCTCACTTGATGCTCCATCCAGTGGAGTTTCGTCTATTATTAGTTTTGAGAATTATTTGTAAACGATTTGTGATCCATTATTAAAATGGCTCCGTTTCTTTCATTTTCATATGGCAATATCTAAAGAAAAAGTACAACAATATATATATAGTTTTTATGTTTTACGGACAAATATACTATACAAATTATGACAACAGAATATGCAAATCCTAGCCTCGCATCTTATCTATTTCTGCTACAATAACATAATGAGGATAGGACCATGTCCACTCTTAAAAACATTGAGCTTCTCAGATTCTTGCTATTCTTCTATTGAATTTGATATGACTGTATTTTCACAGCATCAACAATGATCAACCTGTGATCGCTATTTGATGCGACCGTTGTGGAGCTCAGCTGTCCTTCCTGTTTTAAGTGCATATATTTCATTTGAATCAAAGGCAATGCCTTCTCTAAGTTTGCGTCAACCAATCAAGACAATAGGAGGGAAACCATTGTATCAGCAGACTCAGGTCCATCGTTATTTACACTTGGTATTATCTTTTCAGGAGATACAAACTTCACAAATTCTCTAAGTTCGCTGAAACTGCAATGCTCACTATATGGAACTTCATACCTGTTACACAGTGAAGCAAATTAATCATGGGTTACTTGAAAGGTGATTTTGCAATTCCCAGAAACTTTATGCCAGGATGTGTTCAATAGAGATATCCTTTCCCATCAGTGCACTTCGAGGATGAAAAACTTATTTCAATGCTGTTTAAGCATTGCACAGAGGACTACTGGAAAATTGAGTAAAGCCAGTAGATTATGTTATAGGGGTTAACCGTTTACCTTATAATGGTTCCTTGTTGCCATCTTCTCCCAGGTGACTTCTTTTTCCCTTTACCAAATGTCCAACCAGTCGGAGAGAAAGCAACTATAAGACTGAATCGATCCTAAACAAGAAGCGGGAAGAATGCGATAAAATTACATCTTCAAAAAAAAAAAAAAAAAAAATGAATCGATCCTTAAACAAGAAGCGGGAAGAAATGCGATAAATTACTCTTCAAAAAAAAAAATAAAAAAAAATTACTAAGCTTCAAGCACAAACTGATATTATTCATTCTTTCTGTTTAGCCTAACTAAGTTAAAAAAAAAAAAAAAAAAATACTAAGCTCAAGCACAAACTGATATTATCATTCTACTGTTAGCCTAACTAAGTGATAAGCATTTGTTGTTTTATATGTGAGCTGAAAGTATCTTTAGTGCATCAGATGTCTAGATATTTTCTTCTAATAATTGCAAACTTACAAATGTTAAAAGGGAATAGAAGGATAAGCTAGAATCAAGAATACCAGCGAGACACACAATAAATATTTTCTTGTTAACTGAAAAAACCAAAGCACGTTGACCTTTACCTAAGGAGCAAGTAGGAGTAAGCCTCCATGTGACATTGTAATTGGATAACCACGTAAGTGCCTAGAGCACTAGTCCTGGCAACTACACCCTTTGTGCTTTTTATCTATTTATTTCTAAAATTTGTTGTTTCATGTCCTATATCGAGTAACTCATTCCCTCTGGGATGCTTTTTATTCCTACAAGTAGAGTTTTGGAGAAATTGGACCTTAGCTGTCAAGTCAAATCCAAATGTCATAATTGAAATCTGATATTCAAAAAATGCAAAAAATATAGATTAGCTATCCTCACCACGTATTGATTGGATATGTGTTTCAGTCTTTTGAAGCTTGCAAGCGTCCACATAGGGACCACATGTATTTGGCTTTCTTGTTCATTTAATGTGAACCACTGCATGTCTTCCTTGGAGTAACCTAAGCATTCCAAAAGACGGAACTTTGCTGCAGTAACATAAACTTTTCTATGAAGTAGACGAGCAACCTCCAAGAACAGCCTTTCCTTTCCTTTTGCAAAAGTAAATAAATAAATGTGCACCAAAATTAGAGGTGGAGAGTGTAGGAGAGAAAAGTTGAAAAGGATTAAGTAGAGAGGAGAGAGTGTCTACCAATTGTGTAGCTTCCAATTAGAAAAAGAGTTCTGGGGTTGAAAGATTCAGCTTGAATGGCCTCGATGACAAACTGTATTACAGCCTCCTGCTTTGGAAAATCATACTGCAAGAAATCGTGAAACAAGATAAACTTCATTTTCCATATAGATCTTCAGTCAAATAAGGTATAACGCAAGCTGATGCTTTTCATTTAAGAAAGTGGAAGGATGAGGGATGCAAGATCAGTTATTGCTTAACTTTAGCTTTTCTAGTTCATATTTCTCATTTAGTTCAACAAGCAACTTTTGGTCAATAACATCAAGCTAAATTTTGGAGATCCCAAATCTAAGTAGTTTCCTAGTTGCAATGAGGTTGTTAGCTCCATTTTAGTCAGCTTCAAATCCAAGTGAGATAAGAACCTGGATCTTTTGCAGAATACTCCCATACATCAATGATCCATAACTGTAATTGTCTAAGTGGAAAGTTTAGTTTAACTAAATCTCCTTTACAGCATATTTTTTTTGGCAAGAGAAAAAGCAATTACTCAAAAGTGCACAGTTACCTGGGGATTGCAATATGTAGTATCAAGGATTAGAGTATGGATGCGACAAATTTGTAAGGCAGTCACGCTAGCCATGTTCTCACAAAAGCGGAAATCACCTGTGTGTAAAACGGCCTAAAAATTTAAACAAAATTTGGGATTAATCTAACAAATGATAATGGGATAACCACCATAATATGACAATGTCTTAAGAAGTCAATATGGAGCATACCTTACCATTTGGAGGTTCAAAGAGTATTATGATGGAACCTGGGCAGTGGTTTGCATCCAAGCATGTCACATCAACACCAGCGATACTGATCCTTTGGTTGAGAGGTAAAACTTGTAATTTGTCCCAAGGGATCCCAAGCTTCATATTTACAAGTCTTGCCGTGATCAAGGAACAATAGATCTTCCCATGACAGAAGGACCTTGTTAGCCCTTGATAATCTGCAAAGACCGAACACAAATGCATCACAAATTAACAATATAAACCCATACAGGCATAGGGAACATGCCGATATCATTTACAAAGTAACAAATGTTCAAGTGCACCTCACTAGTGTTTACTGTTTTCTCTCGAGAAAACTAAATGAATTTTTTTATTTCATAATGAATGATTGAGCATCAATCCGCAATCTGAAAACAAAAGAACAACCTATGCAATACTAGAATTTTGAAAGTTTGTTTGCAGAATGGCAGCCGGATCAGATGGGCAAAGCTGAATGGAATCGACAATGCAAGTGAAGCCCCTAGTTCACCTCCCTTAATATATATTGTAAATTGTAATATAGTTAAATAAGCACTAAAACAAGAATTCAAATTAAGATAAGATGTGTAGATTAAGGAAAAAATAAGAAAAGCTTTTGAAATTTGAAAAATGAAAAGCAGTTCTTTGCTGTACAAATTTCCCTTGTTTTGATATGGATATCTATCAAACTAAAAAAAAAAAAAAGAAATAAAATACAACATGAAGAATGTGGAACTGAACTTACGATCCATATGGAAGTGCGTAAGAAACCAATGGGAACAATCTCCTCTAAGATACTTGAAAGCATCCTGCAGACACAAAATTAGAACAAACTAAACGATAAAACCAGAAATACCGTCAATAACGGGAAAAGTAATAAGATATTCAACAGCTCCGCTGCTGACTATAACATAACATTTAAACCCACTCCAAAAGCTTTATTAAGTGCTGAATCTGAGTTGAAAAGCCACTTCATATAAAAAAAGAAATGCAAAATTATATCCACGATAATTTTTATTCAAATATGAAAGACTATTACCACTCGAAATGATGTCCCTGGTATGGTGCACCACAGGGGAATATCTTTGAGTTTTCTGTTACGCACAGAGCAATTTTTAGCCTTGTGTTTACGAACAGATCCTGGGTTACGCTTTTCTGCAGAGATGGTGCAAATTTTCTTCCTAGCAGTGACAGAGCCACGAAAATAATCAGTAATCAATTTGTTTGTAGTCGATTTACTAGTGTCCTCTTCAACAACTTTGGAAGCTTCCACCTGCATCTCTCCTTCACGGATACTCCATGATCCAACTTCAGTAGAGGCACGTGTTTCCCTGTATGTCTCAGTCATCAGATTACACCCTCTTCTAAGTTCACCAAGAGCATGCACAATCTTCTTCCTGGGGCCTAGTGCTGTAACACCTATGCTAACAAGATCCTGCAAAGAAGGGAAATTGAGCATTTATTTGGGGGTTTACATTCCAGGTTCAAGAAATAGCAATGAAACTGAAAATTAAAACTCCACCACAGTCTACATCAAGAAAAGCATGCATAGCAGGGGACTTAAAAGAGACACAAGCGTACCTCTTCTGTTAGCCATTTTAAAGAATCCCAATCAATTTCTTCCTGAATAAAAGCTTCCTCATATCTTTCTAGACCTAAATTTTGCAGCCATTTAAGTACAGGGGAAACATCAACAACTTGGCGTGGAGAATGAATAAGATCATCAACAGCTTGTGGCACAAAATGAGTTTCCCTGTTATTCCTAGCAGGAACAATCTGCAGAAAACATGCATGTTAAGGAATCAAGTCTTAAATCTCACCTTATATCCAGAAAGAGCTGGGGAGAATCTTTAGAAAGTTACTGAAACACCAATAATATCATGCAAAAATTACAATGCCTGCGGCCAATCTCTTGCTCAGATCAGTTAGCAGACAAAAATTTACCGCAGCCCTCTAAATTATAGTCATATATTCAAAAGCTGATAATATCCACTGAAGCTAGCCAGTAACTATATATGACCCCGTTCCAGAATTATTTCTACTTTGTGGTTGGTTAAATAGCTATTATAAATAATGAAACAGTCGTTATTCCATCTCATTATAAACCAGCAAATAAAGTGTTTAGCCAATTTTGAACCACTAATTAACTTGAATAAAGAACTAAATTATAAAACTTCCACATCTCAACTACCCAAGATAGTCCTATGCAATTAATCTTTAGACTCTGATAAAAGGCAGCAGTTTAATATTTTTTTAATCTTCCATTGCTCAAACGTAAGATAAATCAATAAAATGACAGAGAGTTACAAATAAAGAAATGGAAAAATGCATAAAGCTTACTTCTTCAACATTTTTCTCCTCTTTGTCAAGACAATCGTTAGTATGAACCAATCTAGATTCCTCGCTCAGATCCGAAATATCGATCCCGCAAAGTGGACACTGAGCCAAACAACCTCCCTCATCCACACCATTAGCAACCTTATTTCCCTCATTGGCATCATCAGTGCATAACTTAATTAACAAATCCAACTGGCCATCTTCATCAAGATCCTCCAATCCATCAGCTTCATTTAACCCAGAATGACCTACAGGATTGAGTCCAGTATCACTTACCGACCTCATTAGCCTAGCTTCTATCGAATTGCACAAATACCCAGTATTCATTTCCAGTCCCTCTTTCCTCTTATTACTTCCAGTTTCAAAACTCTTCTCTTGAAAATTCGCATCTTCATTAATGTTCTTGTTACTGCAATCGATGCTCGATTCTATCAAATCCAAGCTACAATTGTCATGGAAATTGAACTCCTCGTCCGTATCAGGTGGCATTTTCTGATTCGGTGCGGAGTAGGTTGGAGCGACGTTCTCCTTGCCGGAATTGATGGATATCTTGGGCTTTTTGGGCTGCCGGTGGCGATTATTGGAGGGTCTAAGTGGTTTTCTGGAAGTTGAAGTGACAGTAAAGGGTTGTTGCGATTGTGAGAGAGGGATTTGGAAATCATCATCGTCGTCATGCTGCGAGATTGAAAGAGAGAGAGAAATTGGCGGCGATGATTTTGGTTTTGAGGGCATATTGTGGGGTTTAGAGTTGCTTGACTGCTGTCTGCAGATATGTGGGCTTTCAAACCAAGAGGAGGGAAGGTGAAAATATTTCAAATTTGTAGGGGACCAATGAAGGTTGATGGAGTTTGCCGTTTGGCTGAGGCTCTGCTGCTAAGAAAACGGAGTTTACATATCAACGAACCTAGTGTATGTGTTTTTAGCGCTGTTTTCCCGCGGTCAAACAACGACATGTCGTGTCGGTCCGATAGATTTTTCTTTTTAGGGAAAGACATGTTGCCTTCTGATTGTTTTCGAAAGGGCCTTTTTTTTTTTGGTTGGTTCAGCACTTCGAATGTTTTATTGTACTGAATGAATTATTATTAATTCATTAAAATTAAGAAAGTGGGTATTACAACTCAACTCTTAAAATATATATTTACTCAGATAATAAGTTAAGTTGAATTCAAAATTTATTATATATTGATGGTGTGGTTCATGAGTTTAATTAAATATTATCAAATCAATTTATGTGCCAAACATGAATTTTAAAATAATTATTAAGGATGTACTCTTTTATTTTCAATTCATATAGTTTCTATAGAATGCTTTTTTACATATTTATAATTTTTTTTATAAAATATCATATCCTAATTATTCGAATATCCTGAATATCAATAAAACTAAATATTTGGAATTCAAATTGTTAACCGAATCAAGTTTGAGCATATAATATATTATCAATTGATTTAATAAAAAATTTTCATAAATTTTGCATGAACTACGAAAAGAGATAGTTGTTAAGAAAAGTTATTCATTCATCAATTTGGTGTGAGCTCTTGTATATTATCATCCTCATGGGTAGTGAAGTTTCAACATTGCTATAGGGAAGTAAACAAGGTGGCGAATTTGTCTCGCGAACTTAGCTGTTACAGCTGTTGTGGGTAGAACTGTTTTGCATCAGCCTCCTGCTGATGTTGTTGATTTGCTGCGGTGGGATTGCCGACAAGTGGCTTGGCCAGGGGTTGTATCTTTGAGTAGCTAGTGTTTTATTTGGGGTTATTCCCATCCTTTTAATCCGAAAAAAAAAAAAAATCTTATTTACAACAAAATATTTTTTTTAGAAGAAATCAAGCTAGAAATTTAATAAAAAAAAATTATATATAAATATGGGATACAGATCAATATATTTTTATATTTTTGTATAGAAAATCTAATAATAAAGCACTTATATAAAAGATAAAAAAAATACAATATTGATTTGAAGTATCTGATCGAGTTGACAGAGCATAATATTTATGCCATCGACGATCGCTTGCTCCACTCTTGGCTATTTATGGCCACTGTTCGACTCCATGGTCTTTCTATAAATTCGATCTTATTACCTTCAAATTTTTTAAAAAAATCAGCACTTATTTCCTTATAACTATTTAAATAATAAAAGACGTTATACAAAATTACCACAATAGTGACAACAATAACTCAAAAAAAAAAAAAAAAAATCTTTTACCTTTCAAAAATTTTTTTTAAAAAAATCAGCACTTATTTCCTTAATTAACTATTTAAATAATAAAAGACGTTATACAAAATTACCACAATAGTGACAACAATAATCAAAAAAAAAAAAAAAATATTTGCAAAAAAAAAAAAAAAAAAAAAAAAAAAAAAAAAAAAAAAAAGAGATAAACCATCGAAAAAAAAAAAAAAAAAAAAAAAGAGATAACCATCGGTGAGACCTCACCGCGGATCGCGTGAAAAAAGATAAAAGAGCTTTCCGATTTTAGATTTATTTACAACAAAATATTCATTTCACAGCTGTAAGCAAAAACTGGTAATTATGGATATGCTCAAAGGTCAATGTATTGATGTGACAATGCCATATAATATTTATATATTATCAAAAATACATAAACGATGAAGCAGCGTTCGATTTAATTATTTTATATAATTGATGGTTGATTTCTATTAGAAATCGCCCATTCGTTAATTTGTGTTCTTATACTAGTGTCAATTACAATCTATTCAGTTTGTTAAAATTGACTATTTAGTTTTTTATATTTAATATATATATATATATATATTCTATTATTCTAATAATTTATAGTTATTTACACGACGTATTAAAGTATAAAATAAATATATTCATAACTTATGAAAATAATTATATTCTTACTGAAAACTTTACTGAATAATCCATTTAATCATTTCATTTCACTGATAGGTGACCGTCTCCCCCCTCTCTCTCTCTTTCACTTCACTATTAAAATTTTTTTTCCCTTCTCTTTATTGAAACACAAAATCAAATATGTAGATATAGGAAGGAGCTGATTATTGTCTCTTGTGACAATCTCTCTTTATATTTCTAGTTTTGAGGTAAATTTTTCTGTTTTTTGTTAAATAAATTAGAGATCTATGTTTATTATGACATAGATTCATGTTATTTATGTTTCTACTATTATTTGTGTTTTATCTTCATATTGTGTAGAGTTTATGATCTCTACATTTTATGTGGAGTTTTATTTTGTTGTTTGCATTTGTTTGGTTTATTTGGATATGTTACAATTTGTGGATAATTTTTTAACTATACAATGATCTTCGTCTTTTGAAATATAATAGTGCGAGTCTGGTACTGTGGCATGTTCCTTCATTCGATTTAGTAGTTCAAATCCTCTATGTTCATCATAAATAACTAATTCATGGATAATTACGCTATGTATAGAAAATTCAGGGAGTCCATATAATTAACAAATTTTGAATGTCCATCCATTTTATTTAAGTTCACCTATTTTTATTAGAATTTTTTATTAGATCAACAAAAAAATAATTATTTTATAAATTTTTTTATTTTATAGTTTTTTTTATATGCATGGTGTTAGATAGAGAGGGTTAAGTCATCCCTCTAATATTTATAATGATTTGAACTTTTTTAATGAAATTTTAATATTATCTTTAAAAAAAATAATCAGTCTAATCAACTATATAAAGGAAATGAAATTTGAATAAAAAAATGTAGGAAAATAAAAAAAATAGTATAGATGAATATTTTCTTTGTGATTTGTGGTTAAAAGGTGGAGCGAAAATTTATTTTTGCTACACAGTAGTTTGAAGGTTTATAAATTTAATAATTTGTGTTGACAAATTATAATTTATTATAAAAATTAGACATTATAATAACAATTTTAACCAATAAAATTATTTTTTAATTAAAATTATTTTCAATATCTATTCCGTATTATTGCTGCGCGCACAACTGACTCGATCCAAAGAAAGCAGAAGCAGCCGTCGAGTCTAGCAGAAGTTGACGACAGCGGCGAGAATAAAGCAGACAGTGAAGTTAACAACAAAAATAAAGCAAGCCAGCTATCGTCGCCACTGGCAACCAAGCTTTCAGATCCTCCAAATCGAGATCCTATCGGCGAATAAGCAACGGAGACTGAAAGCTCAAAAGTGACCAAGTAAGCTATTTTCACTATCAAGCGAGAGATTTCGTCTACATTGTATTGCGCTTCACTAGAAACTAATTAATTTTTGAATTTCTGAAACAGGAATATGTCCGCAGAGAAGAGTTGGTGCTTGGTCACTGGCGGCAGGGGCTTTGCGGCCCGGCATTTGGTGGAAATGCTCATTCGAAATGATATGTTTTTAGTTCGGATTGGTGATTTGGAGCCTGCCATTAAATTAAGTGCAGAGGAGGAGAACGGAACCCTTGGAGAAGCCTTAGAATCTGGTCGCGCTGAATATGTTTCCATGGATCTCCGGGACAAGGCCCAAGTTCTAAAAGGTCAGTTTTATTCATTTTCAATTCTACTTAGTGTGATTTACTTTATAGAGGAGATTAATTGCAAAACTATTAGATGTGTAGTTTTGAGGACATTATTTTTTGTTTTTGCTTGTATAGCTGTTGAAGGAGCTGAAGTTGTGTTCCACATGGCGGCTCCTAATTCTTCCGTTAATAACTATCAGCTCCACTATTCAGTCAACGTGCAAGGTAAGTTGCTTTTGATTTTGGTAGGTGCATTATTAACTACTATATTTTTTATTTCGTGTTTATTTTTGACGGTGATTTGCAGGGACAAAGAATGTTATTGATGCTTGTGTGGAGCTCAAAGTGAAGAGGCTTATCTATACCAGCTCTGCTAGCGTGGTTTTTGATGGGATCCATGGAATTCTTAATGGAGATGAATCCTTGCCATACCCAGCTAAGGTACCGACTTGATAGATGTTGCTAGATTTCTAAAGGTATTAACTTAACATGGGATTAATTATATCTTGAAATGGAGATGAGTCATTGTCTTATACTGTTTCAGCCCCTTGATTCATATTCAGCAACTAAAACTGAAGGTGAGGCCGCAGTAATCAAGGCAAATGGCACTAATGGGCTCCTTACATGTAGCTTACGCCCAAGCAGCATATTTGGCCCTGGAGATAGGTTGTTTGTTCCATCTTTGGTCACTGCAGCAAGGGCTGGGAAATCCAAGGTAAGTAGTTTTGCCACTTGTCAATGCAATTTATGTCTTGGATTGTTAAGACAGTGTAACGACGGCTTTGCAGAATGCAGAATGCTTATTTCAAAAGATTGACAACATAATTCAAAATCTATATATGTTTCTAAACATATTTTCTTGATGGCTACTCATAATGCTAACATAAGGTACAATTAACATTTGGCCTATTTTCAATAAAAAGTTCCACTGTTGATATATAAAGAAATTGTGACTTTTTTGTTTAGTTTGGAAAAGTTGGTTACCAAAAATTGTGGTTCAGATAAAAAAGCTCCACGTTTTGAGAGAGCATTGTGAATTTGAAATCACTTGGAGGAGACTATGTATGAAGTCTTCGTTAAAATAGGTTTATTCTGATTCATAATTTTATTAAAGACGTGCAAGGAATGGATCCATATTTTAGGAGCTGAAGCTTCTATTACATTTTCACCTTGCATGCAAAATTTTTCCTGTTGTCAGCCTATAAGTTTGGATGGCTAACAAAGCTCCTTTGATTGCTGTAGGCAATTTAACTAACAATTAAAATCGATTTGCAGAATTCATTTTATACCGAAAATTAATTTGTTCCCATTAGGTTATATTCTCTAATCTCTTTCGCCTGGTTCAGCTGCAATGAATGCAGTAATGATACTTAAATTGTTGCAGTTCCTATGAATTTAGTGATATGCATTCATGTTATGTTTTTGCATAAAATCTTGTCACTCATTTTATTTCTTTATTATTGTTTGAATAGTTCATAATTGGTGACGGCAATAACATTTATGATTTCACATATGTCGAAAATGTGGCACATGCCCACATATGTGCTGAACGAGCTCTATCATCAGGAGAGGATGTTGCAAAGAATGGTGCTGGGCAGGTACAATCCTTTTGTGCTTTTGCATTCACGTTTCAGTAGACAGTAATAATGATTATTATTTTCCTAGTGTATATGTGGAATTAGACTTTTTAGTGCATAATTCATAAGCAAGTTTTATTTACTAAAAATAAACCTTGTTCAAGTAATTGAAACTAAAATACCAAGTTCAACAGTTTGCAATTTGAACCCCCTTCACCTTCTCCAAATGCAAATCCAATACTCATTGAGCATAGATTTATGCATGCATGTGTTATCCCTATGAATTTGGCTTGCTTGTGTTACCTACACATTTTCCATGTATCATGGTTCAAGTCAGAGGCAGAAAAAGACATAAGAGATGCATCAGTCAATATGGTTGCATGGCAGAAACACATTCACTTTAGTTATTCATGACTAATAGACTTAAGAGATTTCTTTTTCCTGTCCATTTTGCGTATAAACATGACACATAAGGCACTGGAAACAAAACATTGTGTTATATTAATTCTCTACTTGGCCAACAAACCAAAACCATCGAACCTTGTGGACCAAAGTTGGGGGCAAAGAGGCAAAGCCGCTTAGAAGCTTAGCTCAATTTGTATACATACTGGGTGAAGATCAAAGTTGTTTCATTGGAATAAAGTGGTAATGCTCAATCAATTCGATGCGCATGGCTTCTTTTGAATCCATGTGGAATTGTTTGAGTGGGTTTGTTGGCTGTCATCTTACATCATCTTTCAACTTTTAATCCATAGCGAGAGAGTCAATACTAACGTAAAGCAAAAGTATTAAATTACTAAACTTTGACACTTTAGCATGTCATTTCATGAGGAGATTTGTATTATGGGCTTTATGTTAATCTGGACTCTGAAATTTCTCAAGAAATGATGGAAGAGGTTCTCTAAGAATAAACTTTCTCTGACATGTCTATTTTTAACACAGGCGAGCCAAAGAAAGATCTTTACCGTCTTATTCTCTACTAATTTTTGTTAAATCATGTCAATCCTTGCTTTCAAAATGTAATATTACATGTTAAACTGGGTACCAGAGCCTGTTTTTGGTGGCTAAGAGGAAATTGAATTTGCAGGCATATTTTATAACCAACATGGAGCCAATAAAGTTTTGGGAGTTTACCTCACTCGTGTTGGGAGGTCTTGGCTATGAGAGGTAGGTACTTCTTTTTCTTTCCCCTTACATGATTAATAGGATATAAATGTCCACAAGTTTCCTGCTTTGTATGAGTTGAGTATTTCTATATCTGCCTTTGCCCAAGTGATATTGTTGCTTTGATAATCTTGTATAGACTTGTGTATTGGTGGGCTTAAACCAAGGGTAATTTTTATTAGGTGATCCAGAGCCCAGCCTGGCACGGACATCTAGTATTTCATATTTCTTTGTATATATATAGCTATTCCTCTAGGCAGTTATGCCAACGCAATCAGCTCTACCCTGTCTTGGGCTGTTGACTGTAATATTTTCTAGAATTCTCTTCTGTAATTTAAAATATGTATTTTACCTAGATTGTTATTATCAATCATATTTTCTTATGATGAGAGATGGTCTTCTTTCTTCTTTTTGGTGCTCCTATTAAAAAAGGGGTGCTCTCCTACAATGCTTCATTTCTAGCTGGAATTAAAAATAAAAATCTGTTTCTTTTATTCATTATTGTTAAAGTTATATAATTGTCAATGCCAAATATCTTTTTCTCTGATCTAATGTAACTTCCAGGCCAAGGATAAAGGTCCCTGCTTTTGCTGTGATGCCACTTGCACATGTGGTGGAGTGGACATACAAGCTATTGGGCCCATATGGAATGAAGGTTCCGCAGTTGATACCTTCAAGAATTAGACTCCTCTCTTGCAGTAGATCTTTTAATTGTTCAAAAGCAAAGGATCGACTTGGCTACACACCAATAGTTTCCCTTGAGGTTTTTGAGTATTTTATGAAGATTTACTGCTTCTGCATCATGCTGCATCATGAATTATTTTCTATCTGACAAACTTGTTTGAAATATATTTGACAAACTTATTTTCTATTTACCTTGCTCTTTGTTACATTCCCTGCTTTAAGAGTTGGCCTCTGTAGACTGTAGCCTTTCTTGTTGCTTAGACATGCTAATATAATCTCTATAATTGATATGTAATTGATTTGAATGGTTATTCTATAAGATATTCTGACTTTCTCAGCCCTATCAGTAGAGTTTTCTTGTCTCTGTTTAAGAAAGCAAGTGGTTCAGACTTTGTTACAGCACTATTTTCCAATTTTATGGATTGACGACCCTTCTGATGAACAAATAAACCTGAAACTGTACATCATATTCCTAAATCAAACTCGTAGCTTGGTGGTTCATTTTTAATGCCGTGATTATGACTTTTCTCAGGAGGGTCTGAAAAGGACACTAGAATCATTTTCAGACTTGAGGGCTGAAAATCAACCTAAAAGAGAAGGACCATCTAAAGCTCACCGATATCTTGGAGGTGGAAGGGGTATGATTGTTCACTTCCCATCCATTCTACTACTTAAATGTATTTTTTTGTTGCTGCATTTGAAACACAAGTAAATTACACAGTGGGATGCTAAGTGCTGCACAGAATTTAAATAAAGATAAATCTTTCATTTTGGTTGCCCATAACTACCATTTTTCTTGCACCTCCACTATGTCTAGTTACTTCTGATAGGTTAAAAGACAAAAAGGCAATATTGATTATGCAAAAATTTTGTGAACTTAACATGGCCTACATCAAATATCGATTTGGTTTCCATGCCTAAATTGGTTCAGTTAGGTACTGTATGATTTTATTTTTCTTTAACATTAGCATAAAAGGATGACTGTTGGCATTGAAAATAGTTAGGACCCTGCTATGAACTATTATCACCTGTTGTTACAAGAACGATCTTATTTACTTTTTCATGTGTAGTCACCAACATGACCTTGTGATAGACAGTCCTTAAGCATTGACCTTCATATCACTACTCTTCCTTTATACAGTCAAGCTGGTGCTCATGTGACTTCTCAAAAATATCCTCTGTGCTTATATGTGTGTGAAGAATATATATTCTAGTTTTCCTGGATGTGATCGAAATGTGATTTATTGATCAACATTACTTGAAGGTTACTAACAATCTGCTGCCATTTGCAGTTGCTGACACCCTACTTTGGAAGGATAAAAAGCAGACATTGATGGTATTGTTAATTCTGATTGCAATCTACTACAACTTCATTACATCTCAGTCTACCATCATTACTGCACTTTCAAAGCTTCTGTTGGCGACATTAGGTTTCCTGTTCATCCATGCAAATTTACCTGAGAGAATGTATGTCTGCCCACTTTTTTATCAATTGTCAATGTGCAATCTACTTTTTCTCATGGAATTATATTTTATCTTCTAAGAGTACAACACTGATATGTCACTCTGTTCAATCACTGGATGATGCATATTTTTTATAAGGGAGGTGTGCTATGCATGTGCTTCATACTGTGTTATGAATCTTCCGAATTCTGATATAGTGGGAGAAAAAGAAGCTTTCTGATAATAGACTGAGGAATGCTAGATTCTATCTATTAATTGGATTTTCTTTTTATGCAGATTTGGATATACTATTGAAAAAATTCCTGTGTCATATTTTCATCTATCAGAAGAGAAGTCTCACCAAGTTGCTCTTTCAGTGGCTTCATCATGGAATTCTGCTATTAATGTTTTAAAATCTCTATGCAAGGGGAATGATTGGATGCTGTTCCTTAAGGTATTTACTGATATCCAAAGCAACCTCTTCAATTTGTTATTGTGTCAGTTTTTATTCTTTTGCTGTAGTGAAGTAAAGTGATGCAGAGTTGTCATTATAAGATCTGAACAGGATTTGAAGGTAAGTACTGCCTTAAGTAGGGAGAGAAAAGAAAACTGAAAAACTGATGAACCAATCTAAAAAAAATAAATGGTCGAATGAATTTTGCTTTCATTTTGCAAAACAGACAGCAAAAATAAATTGAATTGAGGTGCATATAGAAATATAATTTGTAATTCGTCTGAAATAAGTATTGGAATTATAATTTATTAATTACTAATAAAAAAAATTTTGTTCTAATTTTTTTAAAAATTTCAACTGTAAATCCTTACGAAATTGTAATTTATTGTGCTATCGAATTAGTATCGAAAATAACAGTATAATGGTATTGCAATTGAAAATGCATGTTTATATATTCTTTTAAATGATTGCAATAAATATTAGAAAATGAATTTGAGCTTAAAAATAGGCCCATTGTTGAGGGTCTCATTGGTGAAATTTGAGTTGACAAAAAAATTGAAAAACCCTGTAAAAATGGTTAACCGACATTGTGGTTTGGTTCAAAAAATACATCACTATTTTGTTAACCTAACCATGCCTATGAACATTTCAGTAACCTAACCATGCCTATGCACTCTGCTGGCTGATCAGTCTACACTTGTGCACATTGAAAGACCACATAGCACCCGAATATGTAATTGATTCTATAGCAAGTTACAGCCAACACACGTGATTCAACCTTTCAGATTACTTTAAAATTACTTGATTATACCAAGCGAAGTAACTAAATAAGTAACCTTTTTTTTTGTTTTATATTGCTGCTTCTTTAAGCTTTCTGAGTCATTCTATGGTAATCAAATAGGTTGTTGTGTCGCTATTGACTCTTAGCATCCTTGGAGCCATCTCTTTCCAGAGTTTGTTTGTTATAGGTACTCTCTCTCTCTCTCTCTCTCTCTCTCTCTCTCTCTCTCTCTCTCATACAGGTGTATGCAGAAGCAGATGCATATTCACACATGCATCATGTATGCCCGTGCACTTACACATATCATGTACAAATGCACATACACGCTCTTACCCATCTGCGCACTTACCTGTTAATGCATGCTTGCACGCATGAATACATGTATATGAAGAGTCGGAGTTGCTCCTTTTGTATACTGTTCTTGGGCAATCAATGGCAAACTAATCTTTTGGAAGGTTTGGTAAAGACAAATAAAAAGTTATGCCATTTTACATCAGAATTTAAAGAGCTGACGATTGTAAATAAAAATTTAATTCAGGGTCTTGTTTGGCCCACTGGATTATTTTCCACTGGAAATCGCCTTTATCTAGTCAGATGTTGGATAGAGATTGCCTTGACTGCCATTTGTTTTCTTGTCTCATTTTTTGAGCTTATACCTTTTAACTGTTGGTCGCTCACTGAAAATAATTCTGTCGGCTTTTTTCTGTTTCCATTTATTGCAGGACTTCCTGTTGCTTTCCTGGCGTTCTGTTTGTATGAGAAAAACGAAGAAGCAATTGATGGAATGTTCTTGGAAGCTCTCTCTTTTGGGTGCAAATTGAAATCTGATATATCTAAAAAAGTTGTTGGTGTCAAAAAGAATGAATGATGATTAGCTCTCCCCAAATCCTTTTCCTAACAAAGCATCTCTAATATCTTTTCCAGTACTTGTGATTATGAGGGCCCTTCACAAAATAGTTTCATTATTTGACATGTGGGCGTGTTACTTTTAGCAATCCTACTTGTATCAATATGTCCAAATCCCTTGTATAAATTCTCCACTTTGGTAACTGAGAGATGAGGGATGATATATATACACACTTTCTTGGAGAAATAATTGCATTTTTTCTTACTCATTTTCTTGAATTAGGATATTTATATTTTTTTATTATTTTTCATTTAAAAAGATAGAATTTAGTTTATTATATGTTGATGTATCAACTATGAAATTTAAAATCATCGAGGTGTGGTCTGATTGATTTTTCAACATCTTGTAAAAGACACAGAGAGTTAGAGGTTTCGAGTTAAGAGTGCTCTTTACTACAGAAGTTAATCATTAATAAATTTGGTGAATGTTATAGATTTATTCCTACTTTGTTGTTCATAATGATATTCCATAACTAATTTAGTGAATGTTATTTAAAAAGGAGGTCTATTAGTCTATAATATTATTCTGATCCATTGTATTTTTCATGTATTAAAAAAGAAAAACTACAATATTTAGAATCTGTGGTTGAAATTCATTTTCAACTTATAATTATTATCTTTTTTTGAATTTTGGTTTTTAAAAAATAATTAATTTAATTTAATTATTCTTTTAATGACCCAACTGTTTACATAAATAAGCCCATTAATCGTATGCCTGGGCTTAATTTACATGGGCCCATTAAAAAGCATCCTGTTAGCGAGTGGTTGTTGAATTTGCAGAGAGAAAATACAAAGCAACTGCCACGATCAAGGTTTTTCTTTTAGCTGATCGGAGTATAAGAAAGTAAAAGGGAAGTACAGTAGAGTTCGGCGCACAAGGAGGTGAGGTCTCGCTTTGCTTTTTCAGTTTTTTTATTTCGATTCCCCTTTCTAATTGCTGGTTATTTTCGTTGGATACTAGTGTTGTTTCAAAATTGGGTATTCAAGTTTTGAAATTGTAATTTTAAACCCTATTAAAATTTAAAGAGTTTACGTTACAAGGAAGTCTTAGGTTTCTAAGTTAACCTGAAGGCGAATCATGATGTACTAGGTTCCTAAATTAACCTGAAGACGGATCGTGATGTACTTGATTGGCTTTTTGAAAATATATAATTTTTTTTAGACAAAGTTCAATCTCATCTATATATCATTATAAACAATTTGGGCAAGCATAAAAGTTTGTAGCTTCAATTTTTTTTTTTTTTTTTTCTATACATGGCAGCTAGGAGTGCTTTAGCAATGGAAATATATTCTGGCATGAAGATTCTTGACGATTTAGATTTCAAAAGCTGGATGGATTGGAAACTAAATATGGAACTTGTCTTTGGTTTGATGGATTTAGACTTTGCCCTTCGTGAAGACGAACCCGAGAAGCCTACTGTCAATAGCTCTTCTTCAGCCGTACGCAGTATGAAAAATGGGAGAGAAGTAATCGATTAAGCCTTCTAGTGATGAGAAAGAAAATGCATGATGGTCTATATGCACTTGTTCCTGTGACAGACTATGGTAATAATGCTAAACAATTTTTTGCTGCCCTTGAGAACTTATTTCTGAAAATTGAGAGTGCTAAGCTCTGCGAAATGACTGAAGATTTAATAAGGAAATATGATGGCGAAGGGATTGAATATGACGGTGAAGGGAGCTAGTCCAACCGGATTCTAAGATTATCCAGTTTTGGCTATAGGTTGAGAAATGAAGGTGCACTGATTTTTTGAGGAACTGATTGTTAAATCAGTGATTGATTCTCTTCCTACAGAAAAGTTTATGAATCTCCGGACTATAGTCTCTCCAAGGAGAAATGGGGATTGGTTGACTTAATATGTAAGTGTGGAGAAGTAGAGAGTATGCACCGGATGATGAATAGAGATGATTCAGCTTCTTGTGGTAGAGAATAGATGGGCAATGATCAGCCAGAAGAAAGGATGAATGGGAAAAGGGACTATCGATGCTTTAGTTGCGTAAAAACAGGACATTTAAAGAGGGACTGTAAGCGGATCAGCAACCGGTAAATGTTTTTGATGGAAGGTAGAGGCCCAAGTGGATCTTTCAGGGATGTGTTTGTGTATGTATATATATTTATGTTGAACAAAGTTAAATAGATATGATAATCTACTTTAATCCTAATCTTCTTATTTACTTTCTATCTATGCTGTGTGTTACCTCATACTCTTTCAATTTGATGCTTCAAAGGATGTATTACATTCGACAAATGCAGAAAACCCTGAGTTGCCTTGAAATGTATTTGTCATACTTTGCCTGAGATTTGTCATTGCCACTTTCGCACAATGCAGCTAAAATGTTCGCCAGTAATTCATTGCAATATAGGGCCCAATATATGCAACATTAGGAAAGCACCATATGTTGCTATTTTACCTTTCATTTTGTCGCTTAAAGGGCACGTCCCAGTTTTGAACTCCTGGGAAAACCCTTCACTTATTTGTAAAGTTTTCATGCCAAAAAATGCCATCTCGCGGGGATAGCTCAGTTGGGAGAGCGTCAGACTGAAGATCTGAAGGTCGCGTGTTCGATCCACGCTCACCGCATAAAAAAAAATTTATTATTTTATTCTGAAAAAAAAAACTATAAATTAAAATCATCATTTGGGCTTAGTTGATATTCTTCAAAATCACCGTTTTGGGCCGAGCTTAAATTACATATATAAGCTCATTAAGCGTATGCCGAGGCCCATACATAGGCACATCATAAAGCATACCGCCGGCGAGCACTTGTAGTAGGGTTTTCTTTAGCTGATCGAATTACATATATAAGCTCATTAAGCGTATGCCGAGGCCCATACATAGGCACATCATAAAGCATACCGCCGGCGAGCACTTGTAGTAGGGTTTTCTTTAGCTGATCGAGGCATACAGCCAGCGAGCACCTTGTAGTAGGGTTTTCTTTAGCTGATCGAAGTAGAAGAAACAACTGAGTTCGGAGCGAAAGGATGTGAGTTCCCGCTTTGCTTTTCAGTTTTTATCCGTTTTATTATTCTTAATTAATAATCGTTGCTTATTGTCGTTGGTTGATTGTTTATTTTGTTGTATCTGCTTATGTACATTATTTTTGTTTAAAAATTGGGTATTCTGACTTTGGAAATTCTAAGTTTAAAACCTATTAAAATTAATTGTTTTTATGTTATAGGGAAGATTTAGGTTTCTAATTAACCTGATATACTTGAATCGGCATTTTGGAAATTTGAAATTGTTATTAGACACAGTTCAATCTCATTTATATATACATCAAGAATTCTGCTCAGCAGGAAATTTTGTAGCTTCGAATTTTTTATTCATAGGAAGGTTTGTGTTGTATATGGCAGCTAGGAGTGTTTTAGCTATGGAAATCTATTCTAGCATGAAGATTCTTGATGATTTAGATTTCAAAAGCTGGATGGATTGGAAACTAAATATGGAACTTGTCTTTGGTTTGATGGATTTGGACTTTGCCCTTCGTGAAGACGAACCCGAGAAGCCTACTGTCACTAGCTCTTCTTCAGCCATAGCTCAGTATGAAAAATGGGAGAGAAGTAATCGATTAAGCCTTCTAATGATGAGAAAGAAAATGCATGATGGTCTATATGCACTTGTTCCTGTGACAGACTATGGTAATAATGCTAAACAATTTTTTGCTGCCCTTGAGGAGTTATTTCTGAAAATTGAGAAAGCTAAGCACTTTGAGAAGAAAACCAAGTTACTAAGGATATATGGTGGTGAAGGGATTGAATATGAAGGCGAAGGGAGTTTGACCAACCAGATTTTGAGATTATCCAGTTTTGGCTATAGGTTGAGAACTGCAGGAGTATCTGTTTCTGATGAATTGATTGTTGAAGGAGTAATTGGTGCTCTCCCTACAGAAAAGTTTACCAATCTCCAGATTAACTACGATCTGTCCAAGGAAAAATGGGGAATGGTCGACTTAATATGCAAGTGTGAAAGAGCAGAGAGTGTGCATCGTATGATCATGATGAATAGAGATGATTCAGCTTCTTGTGATAGAGAATGGATTGGGAATGGTCAGCCAGAAGAAAAGATGAAAGGGAAAAGATGCTTTAGTTGTGGAAGAACAGGACATTTAAAGAAGGACTGTAAGCGGATCAGCAGCCGGTAAATATTTTTGATGGAAGGTAGAGCCCAAATGCATGTATTTATCTTGAACAAAAGTTAAAACAGATATGATGCTCCGGCGATGGGTTGACGACCAAAATAAACCTGACATGTCGTTTTGTACGAACGACGAAAGCTTGAAAATTAGAGAGTGGCTGAGGCGTGGTTGATCTTCTTTTGCCGCCAAAAGCTGATCAGAAACCTGTATCCTTCTTTACTCTACTATCTCCTTCTTCTGCTTCCTTATCTTTTCGTTTGGGCTCTACTTTTTATTGGTTTTGGGAAGTTGACAGTTCGTATTTGGCCACTTCCATTGACTGTAATATCGAAAGTCGAGGTTAGCTTAATTAATCTTTTAAAAATAAATTAAATCTTATCTTATGGGCCAGTTCCATAAAAAGTAGAATATGTACTTGCATTATATGTATAATATAGTATATGGCACGTGCGTGGTGGATGAGCATAGTGCCAAGATGACAAAAAGGAACTTGTTGGCTCACTTGGCTTGGTTTTACAAACTGAAATAAACTAGAGAAAGAAATTAGTACATTAATGCCACTTTCCCGTTGAGCTGTAATGATACGTATTTTAGATATATATATATATATATATATATGTAAATGATACGTATTTTAGAGTATATATATATATAATTATTTTATATATCTAATTTGCACATCCAATTTTATATTAAAACGGACAATATCTTGGATTATTAATATTGTCAATTGATGTTAACTTTAACTTGTTGTCTTTCCTTAATAGGGTACAAATTTATATATATATATATATATATATCTAATTTGTCACATCCAATTGTTATATAAAACGACAATATCTTGGATTATTAATATGTCAATGATGTTAACTTTAACTTGTTGTCTTTCCTTAATAGGGTCAAATTTATCATTTCCACCAAGTTTTCCAAATAATTTTATTTTCTCCGTCTTTTTCTTTTCTCACAAGTAGATCAGAACCAATTTTAATAGTTTCAATTCCAACCTCAAAAATCAGTCTGAAAAGTTTTTGTCTACCCATTTAACATTTCAAAGCAAAAGGGAAAAACATTGTTGTACCCTGTAATAGGAGTAGAAAGAAAAGCCAAGAATTCAAATTTAACTAAGCTATGTGTGTCTTAAAATTTCATTTCTTACTGTTTGAAATGATTATTTCTCTCTCTCACTCATCTACTTGTGGACAAGAAGTCAGGTTCTGTTACTCCTCAAGATGATGCAGACTGAGACACACACACACACACAAAGATGGTTAGGGACGCCATTAATGGCCCACCACTTGCAAAAGAAGGATCAAGATTCAAAATAAATCAGACAGAGTCATCATTTGATGGTGGACTAACGCCTAATGGAGATTGCACTTCAAATGCTCACCTTCTCATCTTTTCCTGTATAATTGCACTATTTTTCCTGCAACATCTCTACCGTCTTTCTCTTCTTAGTTACTCTACTTATAATTTAGAAGTTACGGATTCGATCCCATAAACGGATTCTAACAGAAAAAAATACTGCTTTTCTTTCTAATGCATCGGTTAGATTAGATATTAATTTCTTAATTTAGAATCGAACCCATCACTTATCTTCACCCGCCAGCAATGGATTAATCAGCAGATACGTATTTTATTTTAAAATTTGAGGCATTTGGTACTGTATGAAAGTCAACTATTTGATGGTTGGTTATGGCGGTGATGGCAGCTATGGGTTTTGCTTTATAATGGAACCCATTAAATAATGGAAGACTAACTTTATGTGACCCATTTCGAGCTTTCTGGAAAACGACCGCAGTCCGTGACCCAACCAAAATAAACCTTTATTCAATGACCTTTATGTCCATCTTCTTTTCTCTATTTACATTTCTCCCCATTTTAATTCTTCAAATTAGAGTTCTAAATTATAAATTATTGCATTATTTTGTATTTATATTAATATATATTTTTTTAATTTTCAATTAATTAAACTTCAATAAAATCTAAATTTATAACTTTTCAATATTATAAAAAATAATTGCTGATACAAAATTCATTGATGATAAATGTATTTTACCATAAATAATTATTTAAGAGTTCTATTTTAAATTCGATTTATAGGTTTATCCAACCAATAAAAATAAATATTTTTAAGAGTTGTTTCCATTTTATCTATTTTTTTCTAATAAATAATGAGAAATATCATCGTTTTACGAAAAAAAAAAATATTTTTCATTGTCTTGTCAAACATGTAGATCCATAAACCAAATATGAGTAAATGATTCTCTAAATCACAAGCAAATTACAAAGCAAAACCTAAAAGGTCAATCATTAATTCACATATATCATAATTTTTTTTGTCCTTATCAATCTTTCTCAAACTTGTACAAACATTGGTATAAAATGATACTAATAAATATGGACAATGATACATTGCTTATGTTCATACAACATGCAATCAAATGTAGATGAATTATATAAACTTATAATCGAAATCAGCAAATTATACGGAAAAAAAAAAAAAACTTATTTTCTTTAAGATTTCATATAAAATTGAAAAATAAAATTGAAAAAAAAATAAAATTTATAAAATCCACTTTACTGACTTCATGTATATAAGAATATGTAGAAAATTATCTCTAACACATTTTTTCAAGGAAAAAAGATGTAGACTAATAAAATTTAATTTTTCTCGAAAAAAAAAAAGAAATTTAATTCAAATGGTTGACTCTAAACCGTGAGACTCAAAACTTATTTCATTCTAACATTAAATTATTGACAATTTAAATAAAATAAAATAATTGAATTTGCCAGGGTACCAAGCAAAAATGAATTTAATACTGGACTATATAAATTAACCAGCTAACCAATGGTAGAGCGTGAGGTGTATTGGTAGGGCACCTGGACTGGTCCATCCGGTGGCGTGGTTAGCCCGTTCTATTGGCCTCGTGTTCGCCTAGGAACGCACCACTAGGCACAGTTTTTTAACTTCGAAAACGCCACTTGCGGTTGCGGGCGGTGCATCGATGGCACATTCGTAATTATTCCAGACCTACAATCCCATTTTGTTATTCTGATAGCTTTGAATTTAGCAGAGAAAATATAAACTGCCCGTGCTTGCTTAGCTGCTTAAAAAAATGGTGCGTATCTCGTTTCTTTATACCATTAAAGTGAAAAGAAACAAACAAAAGCAGAGCTAAAGTAGTCGTTTTTACGAAATCCAATTTCAAATTTGCAGAGAAACAGAGCAAAGCAAAAGAAAGGGATCTGACTTCAAAATTCTCAACTTGTCTCTATCTCTGCCTCTGCTGCCTCTGAGTATCAGCAGAATCCCACTATCTTTGATTCCTTTTCTCTTTATCAACAATAAAAATTCACATTCCTTTCCTGTTCTGTTTTGTCTTCAAAGACTATACGGTCTAATTATGGGCTTTGTTGATAGTATTCTCTTTCATTTGTCAACATTACGATTTTCTTTGCGTAGAATTCAATTCCCCTTTTTTATTTTTTTGAATAATTAGTCATTTCAAATTATTCATCATTACCTCGTATTCATTACCTTTTTGATTACTTACGAAGCTTTGTTTCCCGCCTATTAATCTTTTTTTTTTCTTTTTCTTTTGTAATGCGCAAGTCATGGAATTTTCATTCTCTGCTTTGAAAGGCCCTTCCTTTGTTGGTTTTAGCTTTTGTTCATTGGTTAATTGCAAATTAAGGAGGTGATTATTATGGGTGGTAAAGTCGAAGTTGTTAATAGTAAGGGGTGTTCAAGGCTTTTTGTGGGTTTCTCTGCTTCAATCCCTTCTTTTAGAGGTTTGCAATCTTTCGAGCCAATGTCTCCTGCCACATCCTCTGTTGGGTCTGAACCGGTGGTGGTTCGATCATCCGGTCCGTTTGCCGGTCTTGTTATATGTGTCACTGGTCTATCTAAAGGTATGTGGTTTACAGAACTAGGAATTTTGGTTTCTGTTGATTTTAAATTTTCTTAAGATTTGATTCAATCCTGCAAGTTGGAGAAAGGAAAAGGAAACAGTTATTTCTATTCTATGGTAGATATCGATTCTTTTTTTGTTGTATCATCCGTTTCAGTTCTCGGCAATATGTGCATGTCATTTCCTTCTTGTTCTATACCTCTGTTTTATTAGAGAAGACATATTTAATAGTCATGAATGTGAACGCTATAGTTTAGAATTATTTCCCTCCATCCTTTTCTTTTGGGAGTTGTTCTTGTATCTTTTTGCCATACTTTGTCCACTTCATGGTAATTAAGGTAGGAGAAATAGCTTATTTCAAGCAATTGATAGGACTCCAAGTCGGCAGCTGACTTTGCTGGGATTTGTTGCTTGTCATTTTACTGTTTCTTTCCAATATATATATATTTTTTTGGTTAGTATTGCTTGTTATATTTTATTGAAAAGTCTTATTTTCTTTTTTTAATTATTTTAATTTGTAGATATTCATGCTTATATTCCTTACGCAGAAGCAAGGAAACAAGTCATGGAAGCAACAGAGAGATTAGGCGGTCACTACAGCCCCAATTTGCATCCTCAGTGTACACATTTGGTGGTCCAGATATCCTTAATTTTTTTTTTTCGGACGAATACAGTTTCTATCATTTTACGATTTAATAGGGAAGTTTGGAGAAAATCATCCTTGGTTATTATGAATGAATTAGCACATAGATGTGTTAGAAGAAAATCATCCTTGGTTATATCGACAAGTGATATCAGAATGAAAACATAAAAAGAAAATTCATTTTGAGATTGTTTTTTTTTTTTTTTTTTTTTTTTTGGTTTATCGACAAGTGATATCAAGAATGAAAACATTAAAAAGAAAATTCATTTGAGATTGTTTTTTTTTTTTTTTTTTCTCTTATTTCTTTTGTTGAAGATTCATTTTTTCTTAGTAATCAATTCACAAGAGAAGGCTTTGTTATTCGTTATGTAATTCTAAGATTTTTTTTTTTTTTTTTTTTCTCTATTTCTTTGTTGAAGATTCATTTTTCTTAGTAATCAATCACAAGAAAGGCTTGTTATCGTTATGTAATTCTAGAATGTATATCTGTATAAGTGTGTGCTCTTCTCGCCAATGCAATGCTTTTGCAATACTTTAACACTGGTTACAGCTTTGGTGGACGGAAGTTTGAGCATGCTTTGAAGCATGGATCGAAAAATGGACTCTTCGTTGTAACACTTGGATGGTTTGTGGACAGCGTCAGGAGGAATGGTATTTGTTGTCTGCTCTTTTATTTCAGCATATATTGTGTGATAATATCTGAACTTGCTTAGTAGCTGGAAGCCCTATAATTTCTCTTGCAAATTGAATACTAATCTTTTTCTTTCAATCGCCTCTCACGGGATTAGGAAATGGACGCAATTAATTTTATGCATCACGGTTTCTCTCTCTCTCTCTCTCTCTCTCTCTCCCCACCTCCCCCACATCTTAATTGTATTTGGAGATGGTTTACAGGGCAATCTTGTTTATCAGTATATTCCCTATAATGGACAATGATTGTCCTTGTTGAACAGAAACTGAATCAGCAAATAACAAACAATAAATTAGATTTTTGTGGTCAGCTTAGGATCTAAAATGCAATTATTATCACTTGTTGCAGTGAGATTGAGTGAATCACTTTACAGTCTCAAGACTGTTGGGGAAAATGATGTGCGCTTGGATGACTTAAATCGACTTGTTGGTTTTGGTGGTGCTGAAAATTCTTGTCTTCCTGTCAGTATTAATGATGCCAAGAAATATGACGTGACTGAAGCACTGCATAAACAATCATCTGGAAGAAGTTCTACTAAAAGTATTGAACCTGTTCTGTCTGGTAATTCCATGTATATTGATTCAGACATTTCTGATGAAATGCGGAATAAGGTAACTTGAAATACTAGTTCTAAATAAGATTCTTTTTGTAGTAGTTTGCTTAATGCAACTCCTGAGATGCTTAGTATGCTTTCAGGTTTATGAGGCAGCTACTAGAGAAGGTGCCACATTTTTAGATCGATGGTTTGTTGGCTGTGGTGCAAGTTATATAGTTTGTGAAGGGGCTTCTGTCCAAAGATATCTTGGGCACTCTAACAACCTTGTGACTGTGAGTTCTTCGCATCACTTTCTAGTACCTAATATTATGTATTTCTGTATTTTCATTTTCTTCCAAAATGGCTTTTTATTGGATATAGTGTTCCTGTGATACTCTGATTGTATGTTCCATAATACATTTGGACGTTTGCTTATCTAGGTTTTATGCAATTTTGGACAGTTAATAGATAGCATTATCTACAACTGGAAAGCCATTTATATGACTGACTGTGACCAAAAAGTACTCTAGGACTTTATTTATTACTTCTGTCTCAATCAAGTTCTTTTGGCATATGATGTCTCAGCCACTTTGGGTTCTGAAAACAGCAAAGGAGAAACATGTCCAGAGGCTTGTTCGGATGTCTACTGATTTGACCAGGCAGGTTGGGATTATGCTTGAAAATTATCAAAATGGCATTGCAGGGCAGGTACTTTTCAACATGTTCAATGATTTGATCTATTAAGTCTGATGCTTTACCCAGATGCAAAATATTTGATATTGATGTTTTCTTTAGGAAATAAACAAGGAAAATGGCCCTCAAGATGCTAAGGGTTTGAGAAGTAACGCAAGCTACGAAGAAAGACAACATATTGTGAATTTTGCTAAAAATGGGGTTAGAAGTCGCCGTGGTCGTCGAATGCAGGTTACTGATTATTCCTATGCCATGTTCTTTTTCTCTAATCGTTGATTATTCCTGCTTTATACATCACCCGCTGTGTGATTGATAGCAATGCAGGTAGTGATATCTCGCAAAGTTGTCACTACCTTTTAAGAATGCTTGTTTGGGAAGGTTCATATGGCTTAATTTGAATTCCATTACCTGTGTTGATGTGAAATATGGCATTTGTGAATTCTCTCGGATCTTGCAGACCTGTCAAACCCCAATACGTCCGATAACACCAAGCAGCCTTCTGGATTCAATCTGCTGGTCAATATCTGAGCCAACTTCAACTGCTTCCATTTATACAGACTCTTTTAGCAGTGAAGATGTTAGTGAACATCATACATCTGTGTTCTTTGATGCAAAGGGGGACATCAAGGATTCAGAAGCTTCCTTTGCAAATCTAACACGACCACTTACAGAAAGGTTCTTGCTCTCTCTATAATCTACTGGTGTTCTCTTAATAGAGTGTTACCCTGCTGCATTCTTATTTCTATGTGCCTTACTTGCAGCGAGAAAACTGAGTTAGTATTTAAGAATCACTTTCTGACCATACTGTTTCCCATTGACCGCTTCTCCGAAATGGGGCCTTCTTCAAGAACATTTTTCAGTGAAAATGGCTTCACATGTTTGAAGGTGTTAGATCATATATACGCATTTTATCAGGTATCATTGGAGATACCATCTACCATTATGTTTCTTAGTGTGTTTGTATGATATTTTGTGTGTATTTGGACTTTATTCTTGACTTTCTTCAAGTTACAAGTAGGGTTGTATATGAGTCAACTTGAGCCGAACTATGTTGGGTCAAGCTTGGCTTAATAAAAGTGTGCTCAAGTTTGAGCTTAATTTGAGCTTGAAAAACCAAGTTCAAGCTCGGCTCTTTTACAATTTATGGTTAAATATATATATATATATATATTTTTTTTTACATGCTCGAACTCGAGCCTGAGTTTAGTTTATTTAGCTTGTCGGAGCTTTTTTCGAGCTGCGCCTCGAGCAGCTCACGAGCGGCTTAACTCGTTTACAGTCATAGTTATGAGCAATCACGGTGGTGTTTTTTAATGTTAGAACTGTAGTGGTATTGAGACATATCAATAACATATCCAGCTGTTTGACTTTTTTTAAAGGGTTTGTAGCTGTTGGCAATTAGATAGCTGGGGTTAATCTATTGCCAAATTCCTTGACTTGTTCATACTCTGCAGGAAAATATGTCAGCCTCAGAAATAGAAGTTGCCATTCACACTGATTCAAGACATGCTGACCGGCTCCGATCAGTGTATTCCAGTAAAGAAACGTCCGAGCTTGGTTATTTGATTTTCAAACGGATCGATTTTTTAGGGAGCCGAAAGAGTTTTGAGATGTTGAAGCGTGTCACTGGAGATAACAACAGTAATGTATATGAACTGTTGATTAGAGCATAAATGTCCTCGTATAAAGGATTCCATGTCACTTGAAGACAGCTATACCTTTTCAATTTGATTTATCAACAATTTTCCAAACAAGGAAATGCAGTTTTCTAATTTGCATGACAGAAATGATATTTTTTCCTTGAATTTCAGTAATACTTCTGTTCAAGTTTGTACAACGCAAGTAAAAAGTGGAAATACCAACAGATTTTGTTAAACTATTGTTTTTCACATGCACTCCATCTTTTGGATTGAAGTGCCTGTATATTGTAACATGTAAATTTAAACACTGTTGAACTTTTGAGTTTGTAAGTGAGGAAACAGCTGAATCGTATCAAATTTAGCGAGATGATGATTTTTCACTGCTGATGATGATTTGCCCCTGCTCTTGAAGTTGATAAAGCATAGCGAGAGCAGCTGAATCTTATGAGCTCTTCTTATCAATTCTAGGATCCCCTTTAAACTAGACGATGCCATAAGAGGGTATGTTCAAGGTGACTTTTGCTACAAAATTGGTACGATCCTCTGTTCCCTTGCCACCTTCATCACATATTTTTGGAGTGCTGCAAGAAGTTAAAAGTTAGTGAAAAGTACAGGATCACGAATTGCTACAGAAAAGGAAGTCTACCGAACAGTTACAGATTGCTTCAGGGAACTATTTGAATTTAATGTATTTGTGTAAAACTTGGTTGAACCAGCAGACCTTGCCCTATATTCTGAGATCGTATCAAATTTAGGCATTGTACAGTGCACTTTCTTACAGAGTTCAAAAGGAGACTGTTGAGGTCCTCCTTTCTTCGTGCCAATCGACTTAATAACTGCAAAACAGTGGCTTTAATGAGATTTTTTCTTGCATCAAGCTTTGTTATTTCAGCAATCAGCAGCTTGCTAATTAACAGTAAAATAAAAAAGATAAAGCATCGGAACCAAGGGTTTTTTTTTCCTGATAAAATTCCAGTGCGCCAACACCTATGCAGAAAATTGAAAATTCACCGAGTTGAGTGCATGACATACAACTGCATTGAATAGTCAATTATACCTTGTCTAACAGAGAACCAGAAGGTTTCAAATTTCAATCCCTTCCATTGTAAGAGTTTTCATTAATTTGAGTAAAAAGAATAATTGTCTCTATTGTATTTCAATATTATTTCAGTACATCGGATCTCTCAATAAATAAATGAAAAAATATACCTTGGGGACTATGTTTGACGCTGCCAGCAATGGAGTAAACTCTGCTTGACCCTTCTGACAATTGAGTTTCCAGATTCTTCTGTTGCTCACTCGTGTATTTCTTTATCAAGTCGATAGAAGATATGTATTTCTAGTTTCTTCGGCTTGTTTCCTCCTCTTTGCATCACCTCTGAGGTATGTTATTCCCCTTTTCTGTTTCATTAAACAATACTCATAAATGACAATTAAGAAAATTTGAGCTTCTGAGTGATTGTTAATTACCAAAACTCAAAGAAACAATCAACAGGAGTAGAACAAACCTCAAGTTCCTCCAACAAAAAAGAAGCTGCTTTCCCTGTTGCAGATTTTTTGTTCTGCTCATACCCATCTCCAACCAAAAGAACATCATTCAGCTGTAGCCTGAGCTCCGCATGCGCAATCTGCTTCTCATTTGTAATTCGTTTTTTAATAAAATACCCATTGAAGTCGCATAATTCAGTCAGTTCGCGCAGTGGAGGCAGCTCGAGACTCTCAGGTGTTGCAATTGGGGATAACAGAGGCTCAAATATTCTCCACACTTCAATCAAGCTTAAGCTTTGTATCAATCAAAATTGCCCCTGCAATACTTTCAAGCATGTCTCCAAGAGCCTGTAGCAATTAATTGAATGACCAGATCAAATAAAGTTAATATGCAAAGCAAAGAAGTTAAGTTTCTCTAAATGAGTTCATATAACTGCATAAGCACTTACCTTGGGACCCTTGAGGCCTAGGGACTTGGCTTCATCAGAATTACAAAAAGACTGCAGATAAACTTCTATTTTGCTTAGGAGTGACACAGAACAATGTTGAAGATGCTTGTATAGGTCTTTTCTCCCAACAATTTGAGCAAAGTTTTCATTGTTAACACAAGCTGAGCGCAAGTCTGTCAATTCACCAGGATCAGTGTTTGGGTGGCTTCGATAGAGATGCCATGTAATGAGCAAGTCCAGTACAGAGTCACCAAGAAATTCAAGTCTCTACCAAAATTCAAAAGGGCAAATGGAAAGATTAATCTGAAGTCTTGCCTTACATATATTTATAATAATTTTTGAAATTCACTACCTGATAACAGTAATCGATTCCCTGTTCTTTCATTGTTGCATGTGTAATGGCCTCTTGTAATAGAAACTTGAAGAAAAATGTATAACCAAGTCTTGACTCTAGGCTCTTTACCTCCGTTTCTTTTGGCATATAAGATCGTAGAGAAGCTTTTTTTAATGGGTTCATCTACCAGTGAAAGATCAAACTCAACATCTATACCAAACCACTTCATGACATGAATTGTAGGCATCAGTCCTCCACTAACATAGTATGCTCCTATGATGGCTTCAACACAGTCAGATATGGTTTTCGAGCACATCCATCCATGGCCGATGGAACAGCATTTTCCAATAAAAACATGGCCTTCAGCCTGAAACTTGGCATCCAAAGGCACTTCTAATGTATCAACCCCACATTCACAAGGAACATAATGAGTAGGTCTTTGTCCCGGAGCAACCCAACAACGAGGATTGAACGCACTGTCTCGTATATATCCCTTCATGAGAAATGCAAAGTGTTATTTAATTCATACAGATTCAAAAGTTTTATGAGAGCAGGGTAACTTCATTAGGAATATCTGGGGTATGGATAACAGATAAAATGCCATATACCTGCAATTTGCGACTTGTTCCAAACTTGTGTAGGGCTGAATTACAAATAATCTCTTTGCGCTGAGCAGTATTGGCCCTCATTTGTTGTGGGATGCCTTAAAAAGAGGAAAAAACTTACAGCATACTTTAAAACAGAGTCCCCAAGCAATTCCAAACGCTCCATGGAAAAAGCTTCGTTACATCTAAGAGATGTTATCGCTTCCAGTATCTAAATAATTAAAAGATCAGATTAGATTAACCACAAAGTAATGATTCAAGAGCATACAGCCAAATTAAGCAGCCAGTTTAACTGATCCATTAGACAAACCAATGAGCTTGGGATATGGAAGTTGGGACAATAGCAGCCGATCTCTTGTCTAAGTTGAGTGGCTAACATCAGAGATTCCAGACGGTTCATCACAGATGGAAGTAAGTAAAATGATCTTAGAGTTTGGATTGAAACATCAATAGGAACTAAAAGCTCTGGTGGCATCTGGGCATGGTGTTGCAGTTTTTCAACATCCATGCCATCTTTTGAATCATCTGATTAAGAACATATTATAAATCAGGCAACAGAAAGAGGAAGTGCAGTGTCCAATCCAATTTGACTAATCTATTTAAAAATTCATCCACCCCAACTTCTCCAACTAGGCAATCTGGACACTCCGCTGAAAAGCTCAAAATAAGAAATTACAAATTCCATTTTACGACAATGTTCAAACATGGAAATTAACAAACCTTCATCGTCGGCAAAACGAAGCAGGTTGTGTGGCTTGTGGCTTTGCTTTAACAGCAACAGAGGCTGTCCTGGATACTTCAGCACAATCCCGTACCTGAAACAGATAAATGTTCGTCTAGGGAGATAATAAACAATAACCAGGAGGATGAAGACAAAACATCATCTGGGAGCACAAGTTACGTACTTTTTGTTGAAAAACTGGACGAAGGAAGGATATTTTGCTCGCTGACCCCTAGCATTTTTCTCAGAAAGGACACTTAGCAGATGTGTTGCTCAACACTTCAACAACCGAGTATATTTTTCCAGTGTGAATTGCCAATACCACCATATCTTTCAGTTTATCTGCATCAACCAAAATATCAGCAAAGTGGATTGCATTGGTGCCATTGCACTCTGTTACAGATAAGCCAACAGTGGAAATTGATGACCTTTCCCTGGCATCATTACAATACATGACACCCAAAAGTGAGTTCTTAAAAAATTTCTACAGCATAAGTGCAAGCATTAACTCCCTTCCAATTTATTTTCCAAGATTCATCACTTGAAGCACTGAATGTCTCGAGTGGTAGCAGCAAATAAATGTTTGAAGGAATCCAAAGTATACATGTTTCTTTCTGAAGCAGAAACTCTCTTGGTGTTTCAGATGATTTGGAAAAAAGCTCCCAAATAAGGCATTGAAAAATAATTCATGGAAGCATTTTGCTTTCATCATCTGAAATGAAGAGAAAAAGATTAAGAAAATAACTCCCTAAAATAAAATGTAACATTCAAATTAGAGGCGCATTTTACATGTTCAGCATCTAAATTTACTTGTCCACAATAAGCGACAGAAGCTTTAACCGTTTTCCTGATCAAATAAAGCTCCAACTCAATGTTTCCAACATCACCGTCAAGCTTCGACGCAAGGAGAAGAACAAATCCTGAATAAATCTCAGTGGCAATACTACAGGAGAAGTCAAACTTGTATGCATGAAATGTGACTCTATCAAGCTTCTCCGCCCAGCTTCCAGATAATGCATGAATATTGGTTGTTCCATGCAATTCATTCCTTTTTGTAGTTCCTATGGTTGCCATTGTATCATTTGTTATGTTGGGGACTATATGCATCAAGAGGGAGACATAAATATAAAAGTAATGAGTTTATGCAAACCTGATGAAAATATAATAGAAAATAAAGCACAACTAAATCTCTCAGAAATGACACTAGATAATATAACGCATTCATGCAAATGTCATTAATAGTATCCTGATCAAGTGTTTACTAAATTAATAATAGACATGTTTATAAGCCAATGTAGATAGTGTCAACATTAAACTAGCATAACCTTTCTTTTTGTGTTATACTGCCATTGAATGTGCTCCACAACTCTAAGGGTCAAATGTTCTTAGGTCCAATTCTTCAAACAATCAAAAAATAAAAAATTTGACATGAGATTATAATAAATCCAATATGTGTTACTAACTTTATACTTAAATAGAAGTTTGATGTCGATGCATACCAGCACCTGCTGATATTTCTTCGCTTCTTATAATAAGATCATCTTCAGCAGTCTCCTCAACTAATGGTAGGAGATGATCATCTTCAATAACTGATGATCCAGTCCCATCCACAGTATCCGCTTCAGTTTCCTCAGCAATGCATGCTTTAGGAGTCCATACATCAGGATCTCTATTTATAACCATATTAGTCACCACCCATTCTCTCCTGATGAAATCAAATATTTGATTCCTTTGTTTCACATTTCCCCTGCAAATATGTATGCAGTTACACTTTGTTCAGTCTTCAGTGATACTACAAACCAAAGAGAGAAATAATCCATTAACACAACACTTGAAAACTTCAATGACTTGGTAAGGATATCTAGTATGAATGTTACAGCACAAATACAGAATCAATATACCACTACGCGCGCCCACACAGTCACAGAACCCATGAAGTATGTGAGGATGGAGAAGTGATCACCTCTCAAGCATGATGATATACTGGGAATCATTTCGTCGAGCACATCCTCGAGATTGGACATAACAGTTGACTGTCTTGGGCACATCAAGACATATTACAAAGGAGCAGTTTGGCACATGAATTCCATCCCTCAGAACATCAGTATAAAATAATAGATTGACCTATAAATACAGGTATATACATATGTTATTAGGTCTTCAAACAGCATAACTTATGTGATAATTCATGATGCACAAAATCATAAACCATCCCAAAGCTAAACGATTCCAGCGGTTCCCTTTGTGTCTTAGGTGTCAATGTGTCGACTGAGCAATTAGTTCCAGTAACATATGAGACTGTAAAATGAGCTAATGCTGTAATTTTCTTCACAAATCTTCCAATTACGTCAGCTGTAAGAATACTATCAACAAAGATGAGGCATAGTATTTTACGAGCTACCCTGCAACCAGAAAAAAGGAAGTAAAAGGATTTAAGAAACTGAGAATTAAAATATTTCCATTACCCAAATGATAGGAAAACTTGAAGAAGTTCATATAACTTTGTAGATATGTAGCCCAAACCTAATGCCTGTAAGTAGTCAAACCCCAGATTGGAAAAAGAACCATCACCTGACAAATGAAAAGGAACATTATTAGCAAAAAGAAATCTTACTCAAAACTAAACCAAAAGAGCTCAAGAAATGCAACACAGTGACAAAAAGTACCGGGCAAAAAAATTAAGGAGAAAAGAAATGAAATGGCAAAGCACTCTAGCAAAAACAAGTGTTGTCTGAATTCCTTGCAAAAGATTATTATTTGATGTTGAAACTTATGAGAAAGAAAAAGTTGGTTCAAACATTAAATTGCAACTGATGGATTCCTATAGAAATGAAAAATGCAAGAAATTGACTTGCAGCAAAATGAACATTTCTATTAAACAAATTATTTCCACTCACAATTACTTTAGCTCAAAGAATCAGCTTTGAGTTATCTCTATTAACATTATGAATGACGCACTTATCCACAACTAGGGAATTCATATGACATTGGTGGAAATATGATATTTCTTAATATGACAATGGCAATGATAACAAGTCAAGGACAAGTCCAAGAGTTGGCATACCATATGGCAAAGACTCGCTAATTACGGTCAATATTTCCCCAAGGAAAGATTTGCCCTTCAGAGAAATTTCTCTATAAATCTCGCATTCCTTGTTGGAGTTGGGGGCATTTTGTAAACAAACTTTAACAGCCTGAAAATTAAGTTCAGAAGTAATAAATTACAAAGACAATCATGAAGTGTCTACACCCAGAAAGGAAGAACTTGTATCTATATGAATGCTATAGTAAATTGGTTTCTTGCTCAACATCAATGATATCCCACTAAGTATAGAAGTAGTCTGACAAGAATCATACCTCATAAGCACATATAAGACCAGGATCTTCCAGGCAGTTCAAAATCTTGAGTGGGGATCAGAAAATTGTTGTCTCAGCTTGTTAAGTTTATCATCCACGTCTTTGTAACAGCTTGGGGTCGACTCTTGCAGGCTTAGCATTGAAGCATCAAACTATCCACACAAATATAATCTCAGAATCGAAGAAGTTAAACATGCATGTAGCAACGTAAATATGCTTCTGCCATACAGGAGTTAATACCTTGGACCATAGAGATTCAATCTTCGGTTTCAAATCTGAGCTATTTTTGTCATAAAACCTAAGTGTTTGTAGGACAGAAGGCATTTCTGGCGCGTTTTTACTAACATCACTATAGCTTCTCTTGAGAGGAGTAAGGTCTGGCATTGGTGAGTGTGAAACATGAAACCTTTCTTTCATAAACAAGAGACAACTACTTTAAGCTACACAGTAACAGAGAATGGGCAGTGAGAGGAAGAAAACAGAGTGATGAAGGAGATTTCAAAAGCGTCTGATCTTTAAGGAAAAAACAGAACTGGACCGCCACTGAAGTCTGAAGTGGTTCTCTCGTTCAGTATAACTAAAGGGAAGGTAACAGCTATAACAGAAAAAGAAACTGAACACTAGTTACGTTCTCTTGTTTACAATGAGAATTCTCACTCCTGTCCTGTCCTTGCATTGAAAGTAAGATATTAGATAAGGGTAGTTTTGTACTGCAGAATATTATTCTTTGACTTTTTTTTTTTTACTAGTAATAAATTTGATTGACCAACGGTCGAAATAAGAAAATTTTAACGTGAGGTGGTCAACAAGAAAGTGTATGGGCCACGTGGACCAATCTAAGTGGCTAATCAGATCCATCAATTTTTATCAGGTGTTGATTGGCTACTACTAGGAATATGGACCCACTAATTGTCCTTTCAAGGTTTTTAGACCCAATCTTTTAGGTCCGCCTCTCTGTAGACACGGTGGCTTGCCCAGTTGACACGCGTCTTCTGTTAGCTGTCTCCTGGGGATTGCTTCAGAGATGCCATCCATACATTGATTTTTACCTGTCCTATTTCTTTTTTTTTTTTTTTTCCATTGGTTTGATTGGATTCATTAATATCTATAATGAGTTGGGATATTTATAAATCTTTAAAATTGTTTAAATCGTTCAAACTAATGTACAACATAAGTTTCAAAAAATTTCCAGTTAGGATTCAATTTGTAAAAACTTGAAAATCTAAACTATTGCTTCGACGTACAGTGGGAAGGCTAGAGTAGCAGGAATTTGATAACACAGACTCCTATTTTTCAATGATGTCCCACGATGAAGACAATTGACTGAATCCCGTAAAATCATTTCAAGGAAATTTATTAATATCTTAGAAACCAAATCGAATCGAAAATACAAACATTAAAACTCTGATATTTATACGAAACGTTAGTATTTAAGAACCACTTCCTGAAAAAACTGTTTCCCAACCGGTTTTCCAGAATGGGGCCTTCTTCAAAAACGGTTTTCAGGAAAATGGCTTCACATGTTTGTAGTTGTTGGATCATATATACTCATTTCGTTAAACTATTATTTTTTACATGCACTTCATCTTTGATTGAAGTGCCTGTATATCTTAACATGTAAATTTAAATACCCTCGAACTTTTTAGTTCGAGTGAGAAACAGCCAAGTTCATTCCTGGTCGCAGTTGATGATGATGTGTCCCTGCTCCTGAAGTTGATAAAGTAGAGCCAGTGCAGCTGAATCGCATGAACTCTTCTTATCAAGTTGAGCATCCCCTTCACACTCAATGTCCCCAAGAGAGGGTATGTGCAAGGTGATTTTTGCTATGAAATTGATACGATTCTCTGTTCTTTTGCTGCCATCATCACATATTTTTGAAGTGCTGCAAGAACGTAAAGACAGTCAAAAGTAGAGGATCAAGAATTGCTGCAGAAAAGGAAGTGTGCTCAACAGTTATAAATTGTTTTAGGGAACTATTTGAATCTAATCATTTTATGTGCACAAAGACATGTGATTGTGTAAAACATGGTTGAACGAGCAGACCTTGTCTTATATTCTGTTGTACTAAATTTAGGCTTTGTCCAATCCGCTTTTTTACAGAGTTCAAAAAGACTCTTTCGAGGTCCTCCTTTATTTGTGTCAATCGACTTGATAACTGCAAAACAGTGAATTTAATGAGATCTTACTTCAAGCTTTAATATTTCAAGAATCAGCAGCATGCTAATTAACAATAAAATAAAAAGATAATCACGACTTGCAAGCATCAGAACAATGATTTTTTTTTTTTTTTTTTGGATAAAATTCCAGAGCGCCAACACACATGTAGACAGAAATTGAAAATTCACCGAGTGCAAAAGGAGGACAGAAAAATCATGCATTAAGATTCATTTTCTTCTAAAAACTACATTGCCATATTTTTAGTTAATGTATATATCCACTTTTTTAACCAAATAGCAAATCAAATAAATATTATTTCCAGTTCAGAGAAAAAAAAAAATGTTACATCAGGCAAAAGTCAAATGATGCAAATGTAATGCAGATGGCCCAAACGATGAGCAAGTAAACTGCAAGGGAAAAGGGAGAAAGATGTAAGGCAGTTAAACTGAAGGATTCTACAAAAAACAGAAGCCAGAATAACATGATATAATTCTGCATTAAGATAACTATAACTTGTCTAAATCAAAATTCAGCATCAGAAATAAAAACCAAAAAACATGAATAGGTACGTACCATGGGGACTGTTGGCAAGGGAAGGAACTCCGCTCCCTGCTGGCAATTTATTTTCCAGTTTATTCTGCTGGTTTGTTGGCTCACTTGTGTATTTGTTTGTTGTGTCTGCAGAAGATATTTTATTTCTAGTTTCTTCAGCTTGTTTCCTCCTCTTTGCATCACCTCGGAGGTATGTTATTCCCCTTTTCTGTTTCATTAAAAATTAATAATCGATATTGGTAAAAGACAATTAAGAATAGTCAACTTAACTTTCTCAGCCATCTGGAAGAGCTAATTATTCATTCAAATGGTTTTGACTGGAGAAAAGAGTAAAAACATTAGTACCAATCTAAGTATTTTAATCCACATAATTTTCCAGTTAAGTAATTTTTTTGTTTTTATTTTGCTTGTCTCTACAGATTGTTCCCTAGGCAACTTGCGAAAACGTTCACCATGGTAACAGAGAAAAAGATCATCACAAAAACTCTGCACAGCTCTTCAAATTCTAATATCATTTTGAGTAGTCCAAATGCAAAATACACAGGAGCATGATACAAACCCGCCTCTGAAAACTTATTCAAGAAAGAAATTTAACTCCTCAAGTGCTTTGCACATGGGTTTAGAGCGTTTGGAAGAAGTCAAAACTGTTGGAATTAATCAGTTGCTGGAATTTCTCAGAGTAGAGAAACTGCTTCACATGCCTGATTTTTCTGCTGCAGTTATCACTTATCCACTTCCCCAATTTCCCAATTATTTAGGCCACTTCCCCACTTTCCTAATTATTTAGGATTTGATTTGCTTTCCTGTCAGTATTTATATTTCGTTTTCTTGTTCTTTATTGATATTATTATTGAAGTATTAATCAGAGTTGTAAGGAATCTGGTCCTCTCCATACGGACTAAGCAAATAAAGCTTTCCCTTATCATTTTGAGACTTTGCTATAGATGTGTTTCATATCAAGTGGATTATTAGTACGAAATAAGAACTATTGTGTGTAGGGAAAAAGAATAATATTCTAAAATGCAATGATTTTGCTACTTAGTCCTCCTTTATGGGTCACTCCAGCGGGCTTTTTTCCACACATTTCCTGTTAAGGCTAATTTGTTGTTGTGTGCGCTCTGGAATATTTTTATACAACTAACACAAATACATATTTGTGTTTCTGACTGCCAAGTCGTGAATTATCTTTTTATTAATTTTAATACTCAGCAACGTGCTGATAAGTAAAATACGATCTATTAGAATGCTTTGAAATGTTATCTTCATTTAATTTACTTGTGTTGCAGTTTCAATGTTCGAATGATCTCACTATAATATGGAGGACGTCGAGAAAGTGTCTTTTTTGATAACTCTGTAAGAATGCTGGTAGTTGTCCAAAAGTGCTTAAATATAGTACTACAGAATATTAGTATAAAGGCTCGCCTCAGTCAGACATAGCTCTTTTCCGAAAAACGTTCAACCAAATGGTAAACTAGAGAAAAAAGATTATCACCAAAAAAACTCTTGCAGGCAACAGCCTTTTTCTTCAAAAATTTCGCCTAAATGAATCATGTTTTGAAAGTAGCCAAAATGCCAAAAAAATACACAGGAGCAAATGAAATAACCAAACCCCGCCCTCTTTTGAAAACTTATTGCAAGAAAGAAATTTTAAACTCCTCAAAGTGCTTTGCACATGGGGGTTTAGAGCGGTTTTGGAAGACCGTCCAAAAACTGTTTTTGGAAAATTAAATCAGTTTTGCTGGATTTCATCAGGAGTAGAGAAAACTGCGCTTCCACATGCCATTGGAAATTTTTTCCTTCTGCTGAGCAGTTTTTATCACTTTCCACCTTCCCAATTTTTCCCAATTTATTTAAGGCCAGCTTTCCCCAACCTTTCCTTAAATTAATTTTTAAGGGATTTTGGGATTTTGCTAATGATCCTGTCAAGTAAATTTAATATTTTCGTTTTCCTTGTTATCTTTTAATTGATAATTATTATTTGAAAGTAAAATTAAAATCAGAGTTGTAAGAGTCTGGTCCTCTTCCATACGGAAACCTAACAAAATAAAGGCTTTCGCCTTTTCTCCATAAAAATTTTCTTTTCTTTTATTTTTTATTTTCCCATGGCTTGCTTTGCTAATCAGAAGCCATGTCCAATCCGGCTTGATAAATCCCTCTAAACACAATGAATGATATTCTTGAAAATAAAGAAGTCTTTAAAGAATTCAAAAACATCTAGGGATTTTATTTTTAAATTTCCTCAGAATTTTTTAAAATACTGAAGTGATTGTTAATTAACTACCAACCCAATTCTTTGTATAAATAATAAGAAACTAATCAAAATTTGCCAAAGTCAAGAAAAACCAAAACCCGCTCCAAAAAGTTTCCCTTTCAACTCTGGTCCTCTCCATACGGACTAAGCAAATAAAGCTTTCCCTTTTCTCCATAAAATTTCTTTCTTTTCTTTTTATTTTCTGCTGCTGCTATCAGAGCATGTCCAATCGCTTGATAAATCCTTAACACAATGATGATATTCTTAAAAATAAAGAGCTTAAGAATCAAAACATCTTAGGGATTTTTTTTAATTCCTCAGAATTTTTAAATACTGAGTGATTGTTAATTACTACAACCCAATTCTTTGTATAAATATAAGAAACTATCAATGCAAGTAGAACAAACCTCAAGTTCCTTCAACAAAGAAGAAGCTGCTTTCCCTTTTGCACATTTTCTGCTGCGATCATACCCATCTCCAGTCAAAAGAACGTCATTTAGCTGTATCCTGAGCTCAGCATGCACAATGTCCTTCTCATTGATACATTTTTCTTTTATAAAGTACCCATGGAAGTCACATAATTCAATTAGTTCACGCAGAGGAGGCAGCTCAAGGCTTTCAGGTGTTGCAATCGGGGACAACAGAGGCTCAAATATTCTCCAGACTTCATCGAGCTTAAGCCTTGTATCAATTAAAATTGCCCCGGCAATACTTTCAAGCAGGTCCCCAAGAGCCTGTAGTATTTAAAGTTATGGCCAGAGCAAATAAAGTTAATATCCAAAGCAACTGCAAAGAAGTTAAGTCATTAAATGCACTAGCTAACACATGATTATAAGTTATAACAGATGCAACAGACAGTTTATTTAAGGCTGCATGCCTCGGTTTAATGGGGGTGAAATGTTTCTATGGTAATATTTCACTCAAACAAGTGTGGTAGTCCTCTAAAAATGTTCTTCTATATGAAGTAGGAGGGGTTGGTTAATAGTTGTAAGCAAGGAAAAACATTTCCTACCATCACTGCTACCACAACCACTGCTTATTGGCACCACACCACACCACTGCCTCTAATGCTGCCACTACTACTGGCATCATCACTGCCACTAGTAACATTACAGTGCTGCCATTACCAACATTACAGCCACAGATGGAACTCATCCAATGTCCTCCATTTACAAACATGAGTAAACACATGAAGAAAATATTATTGTTCCCTTCACCTTTGTGCATTGGTGAATACTACAGGAAGTAATATTTCATCCCCGTTATTTCAGCGTCATAATGAATGCAGCCTAAGAAAATAAGCAATAAATTTGAGTTTGTAGAACTGATAAGCACTTACCTTGGGACCCTTGAGACCTGGAGACAATTTGGTGGCTTCATCAGATTCATGAAAAGACTGCAGATATTCTGTTATTTTGCTTAGAAGTGATGCAGAACAATGTTGAAGGTGCTCATGTAGGCCTTGTCTCACAACAACTTGAGCAAAGTTTTCATTATTAACACAAGCTGAACGCAAGTCCGTCAACTCACCTGGATCAATTTTCGGGTGAGTTTGATAGAGATGCCACGTAATGAGCAAGTCCAGCACAGAGTCACCCAGAAATTCAAGCCTCTATCCAAAATTCGAAAGGTTAAAGAGAAAGATTAATCTGAAGTCTTGTCTAAGATATATTTAAATAATTTTATGCAACTAAATACCAACAAATAACCAAAGCCTGGTCATAATAATAACATTATTTAATGTCAGTAAAAAGAACTCCTTGAGATAACTGGTGACTAAAGAAAGTTTTATTTCAAATATCATATATCAAATACCGCTATCAAAATGCACACAAATTGTTTTCCTTCCAAGTTATGTGTCATGACCTAGGCTCAATACGGCACAATGTCCTTTTTGGGCAAAAAATTAAAATATGACCGTCTATATAATCCAATACCTGATAACAGTAGCCAATTCCCTGTTCTTGCATGGTTGCATGTGTAATGGCCTCTTGTAATAGAAACTTGAAGAAAAATGTATAACCAAGTTTTGACTCTAGGTTTTCCAAATCTTGTTCTTTTGGGATATAAGATCGCAGAGAAGCATTTTTAATGGCTTCATCTACCAGCGAAAGATCTAAGTCAACACCCATGCCAAGCCACTTCATTACATGAATTGCAGACATCAGTCCTCCACTAACATAGTATGCTCCTATGATTGCTTCAACACAATCAGATATGGTTTTCGAACACATCCATCGATGGCCTATAGAACAGCATTTTCCAATAAAAACTTTTTCTTCAGTTTGAAACTTGGCATCTAAAGGGACTTCTAAAGTATCAATCCCACATTCACAACGAATGTAATAAATAGGTCTTTGTCCTGGAGCAACCCAACAACGAGGATTGAATTCGCTGTCTCGTATATATTCCTTCAAGAGAATCGCAAAGTGTTAATTAATTCAAACAGATTCAAAATTTTTAAAATCATGGAAGTGAGTTTGTGGTACATTAGTATGAATCAATTCCTTATATGAGACAATGAACATCTACAATACAAATAGAAGCATACATGGGGGTAAAACTTTTAAAAAAATAGAAAAAGGACTATTGAATTTTAATTTCTGTTCTTTTTTTTCTAAGTTCAAAATGTTTGATACTTTTCATCTCCTTGGTTAATATTTTATGGAGGATAGACTGAGGGATCGTATTTCGTTACTGCTAAATAATTCAATTTCTAGTAGTAGTATGTCCTGCCTTTGAAATTTACGCGATATGTTGAGAGACCCAATTGAGAAGAACTTTGGTGTGCCATTCCCCATTGGATTTGTTTTTTTTTTTTTTTTTTTTTTTTTCTCTGCGATTCTTTTTTTTTTCTAAGTTCAAAATGGTTTTTGAAAATACCTTTTCATCTCCTTGGGGTTAATAATTTTTTGGGAGGATAGAACTGAGGGGATCCGTATTTTCCCGTTAACTGGCTTAAATAATTCCCAATTTCTAGTTAGTAGTTAATGTCCCCTGCCTTTGAAAAATTTAACGCGTATGTTTGAGACGACCCAATTGAGAATGAACTTTGGTGGGGTTGCCAATTCCCCATTGGAATTTTGTTTTTTTTTTTTTTTTTTTTTTTGGCTTATGTGCAGCGAAAAGGGGGGGGAAAAAAAAAAAAAAAAAAAAGGAAAAAAACCCCCAATGTTTGAAGAATTCAAAATTTTTAATTATACAGACTTTGATCATTCTATAGGAGATTTTGCCTAGTTAGTTTTTGAAAATATTTATGGAAATTCCACAGATTGTTTAAATAACATGACCTTATTCCATTCTTATAAAAGGAATATTAATATAACAGAATTTCAGGAATTAACAATTTATCGGTAAACACAATGTCTAAAGAAAAATTTTTTATTACCATCTTTAATATACGAATAAGGCTAATTATACAAAACACAAGAATAAATCCTTTAAATAAAAATTTTCAATTAACATTTCTAAATACTAGAATGTTATTCCACAATGTTTTTTATATAAAACTTAGTAAAAAATCACAGACAAGGTTTTACATTTTGACTTCGAAACTAATATACTCAAACTTTGGTTTTAAAACCACGGTAAGTTTACTTTCCACCTACAGATCAAAAAAATTGAATCAATATAATATAGTAATCATAATTACCAAAAGAGAAAAATGCTTAAATGTTAGAAACTAGTATCCAATATCAAAATAGGCCGTTTAGTTAGAAATGGGAGGGAACTCCTTTAAATAATTTCCCAAACAATTATCTGAGGATAACAAAGACAAAAATAAAGCCCCAAATACTAAGAATTCTGCAAAAAACAAAATAAACAGAAGGACCATGCCAAAAATAAACCAATAAAACACAATGGATGTTTGGCAAACTTTCCAGGGGGAACCCAAGATTGGTAAAACTTCAAATTAGCAAAACACCTGGCATTTTTTTTTTTTTTTTTTTTTTTTTGGCTTATGTGCACGAAAAGACCATAGTTGAAGAATTCAAATTATTATACAGATTAATCATTTATAGGATGATTTGCTAGTTAGTTGAAATATTTTGAATTCCACAGATTTAATAACATGACCTTATCATTTAATAAAGAATATTAATATAACAGAATACAGATAACAATTTATGTAACACATGTAAGAAAATTTTTATTACATCTTATATACGAATAAGCTAATTATACAAACACCAAGAATAAATCTTTAATAAAATTTTAATTAATTTCTATAATAGATGTATTCACATGTTAAATATAACTTAGTATCACAGACAAGTTACATTTGACTCGAAACTAATATACTCAAACTTGTTACAACCACGGTAAAGTTACTTCCACCTACAGATCAAATGAAATCAATATATATAGTATCATATTACCAAAGAGAAAATGCTTAAATGTTAGAAACTAGTATCATATCAAATAGCTAGTAGAATGGAGACTCTTAAATTCCACAATTATGAGGATAAAAAGACAAAATAGCCAAATAACTAAATTCTGCAAAAACAAAATAAACAGAAGGACATGCAAATAACCAAATAAACACAATGATGTGCAAACTTTCAGGGGACCAGTGTAACTTCATTAGCAACACCTGGCCATGGGTATCAGATAAAATGCCAAATACCTGCAATTTGCGACTTATTCCAAATTTATGCAGGGCTGCATTACAAATGATCTTTTTGCGGTGAGCAGTCAATTGGCCCTCATGTTTTGTGGGATGCCTTAAAAAGAGGTTAAAACTAACAGCATACTTTAAAACAGAATCCCCAAGCAATTCCAAACGCTCCATGGAAAATGCTTCATTACATCTAAGAGATGTTATTGCTTCCAGCATCTAAATAATAAAAAAATCAGATTAGATTAACCACAAAGTGAATGATTCATGAAAATGCAGCAAAATCAAGCGGGCAATTTAACTGATTTATCAGACAAACCAGGGAGCTTTGGATATGGAAGTCGGGAGAATGGCAGCCAATCTCTTGTCTAAGTTGACTGGCTAACATCAGAGACTCTAGACGGTTCATCACAGATGGAAGTAAGTAAAATGATTTTAGAGTCTGGACTGGAATATCAATACTGACTAAAAGCTCTGGTGGCATATGAGCATATTGTCGTTGTTTTTCAACATCCAGGCCATCTTTTGAGGCGCCTACTTAAGAACATATTAGAAATCAGATAAACAGAAAAAGGAATAATATTGCCAAATCTAATTTGACAGGTGTATTAAAAAAGTCCAACTTCCCCCAGCTTCTCCAACTAGACAATCTGAAATGTACTATTATCCCCCATCAACACTCCCATGGACAGGACTCAGCAGCTCAACATACAAGATAATTCCATTTATGACAATGCTCAAACATGCAAATGAACATACCTTCATCATCAGGATTAAGAAGTAGATTATGGGGCTTATGGCTTTGCTTTAACAGCAGCAAAGGCTGTCCTGGATACTTCAGCACAATCCCGTACCTGAAACAGATAGTGTTCGTCTAGGGAGATCATAAAAAATAACCAGGAGGATGAAGACAAAACATCATATGGGAGCACAGCTTACTTTCGGTTGAAGTACTCGGCAAAGGAAGAATACTTTGCTGGCTTACCCTTAGCATTTTTCTCAAAAGGACTCTCAGCAGATGTGTCAATCACCACTTTAACAACAGAGTATATTTTTCCAGTGTGAATTGCAAATACCACCATATCTTTCAGTTTATCTCCATCAACCAAAATATCAGCCAAGTGGATTTCATTTGTGCCACTGCACTCCGTCACAAATGAGCCAACCCCAGAAAGTGAACTTCCCCTGGCATCTTTACAGTGCTTAGCACCCAAAAGTGAGTTCTTCAAAAATTCTACAGCATAAGTGCAAGCATTAACCCCCTTCCAATTTATTTTCCAAGATTCATCACTTGAAGCACTGAGTGTCTTGAGTGGTAGCAGCAAATACATGTTTGATGGGATCCAAAGTATACTTGTTTCCTTTTGAAGTAGAAACTCTCTTGGTGTTTCGGATGATTTGGACACAGTAAACAACTTCCCAAATAATGCATTGAAAAATAATTCATGAAAGCGTTTTGCTTTCGTCATCTAAAATAAAAAGAGAAGGGTGTGGCATTAAGCAAATAACTTCCTAAAATAAAAGGTAAAAATTCAATTAAAAGCATATTTTACCTGTTCAGCATCTAATTGTATTTGTCCACATGAAGCAACAGAAGCTCTAACCATCTTCCTGAGCAAATAAAGGTCCAACTCAATGTTTCCAACATCATCGTCAAGCTTCGACTCAAGGAGAAGAACAAATCCAGAATAAATCTCAGTGGCAATACTACAGGAGAAGTCAAACTTGTATGCATGAAATGTGACTCTATCAAGCTTCTCCGCCCAGCTTCCAGATAATGCATGAATATTGGTTGCTCCATGCAATTCCTTCCTTTTTGTAGTTCCTATAGTTGTTGTTGTATCATTTCTTATGTTGGGAATTAGATGCATAAAAAGGGAGACATAAACGGAAACATTGAAATGAGTTGATACAAATAAGATGACAATAAATGTAAAAGTAAAACACAACTAAAGCTTTCAGAAGTGAGATCAGATAATTCAAAGAATTTATGCAAATCTTATTAATATATCCCAATCAAGTGTTTGCTAAGTGAGTGACAATCATGTTTATAAGCCACTTATTTTCATTATTATTCCTTGTCAAGTCAATCATTACGCCAAATTGAAGCTTTTTTTTATAGATCATTTCACTATTGCTTGAGATTGATGAATATGATGTCAATATTCAAATACCATAAACTTTGTTTATATATTATTACTATTCATTCTATATATTGCCATCGAATGTGCTCTGCAACTAGGAAGGTGAAATATTCTCAGGTCCAATTCTACAATTAACCAAAAAAAGAAAAATGAACTAAGAGTGATAAGATATTGTAATATATAGAATGTCTGTTATGAACTTTATGTTAATAAAAGCTTGAAGTACATACGTACCAGGACCTGCTGATGTTTCTTTGCTTGCCATTATATGATCACCTTCAGTAGGCTCGTCCACTAATGGTAGGAGATGGTCGTCCAAGGCTCTCATTTGATGCAGCATCTTACAAGCCTCCAAGCATACAAGCTTCTTTGCTAATTGTTGACTCCTACATTTTGGACCAACTATTGTCTGAAAAGCTGCACTGGCAGGTAACTTTAGGTTACACTGGCATGACTTTTCAGAAAATTTGAACTCAAAAATCGGCATTGGTGTGTAGTACCTAAGTCACGATGTAGCCGACTAGGATTAAATGCCAAATAGGTTGCTTCTAAAAATATCTACTAGGAAAAAAAAATCACAGTAACATTGTTGTTGTCTACAGAACATTTACATACTTATCTCCAGGGAGCTTTGCACAGTATCGATGTATGAGGCTAACACTAGAGTCTGCAGTAACTGAAGCTCCAGTACCTTCCACAATATATGCCTCGGTTTCCTCAGCCATACATGCTTTAAGAGTCCATACATCAGGATCTCTATTCATAGCCGTATTAGTTACTAACCATTCACTTCTTATGAAATCAAATAGTTGATTCCTTTGTTTCACATTTCCCCTATAGATATGCATACATTTGTACTTAGTTTAGTCATCAGTGATACTATAAAAAAGACAGCAATAATACACTAACAGAACACTAACAACTTCAATGACTTGATAAGGACTTCTAGCATAAATGTTACAGCATAAATACAGAATCAACATATGACGACATACAAACACATAAAGACCCATGAAGTATGTGAGAATGGACAGGCCACCACCTCTCAAGCATGATGATATATTGGGAATCATCTTGTCGAGCTCTTCCTCGAGATTGGACATAACAGCAAACTGTCTTGGGCAAATCAAAACATATAACAAAGGAGCAGTTTGGCACATGAATTCCCTCCCTCAACACATCAGTGGAAAATAATAGATTTACCTGTAAATATGTGTATATCAATCAGTTATTATGTTTTCAAACACCATAACTTCTTATGAGGTAATTCAGGATGCAGAAGATCAGATACCTTCCCAAAGCGAAATGAGTCCAAGGTTTCCTTTTGCATTTTAGGTGTCAATGCGTCGACTGACGCATTAGTTCCAGTAACATATGAAACTGTAAAATGTGCCAGTGCTGCAACTTTCTTCACAAATCTTTCAATTACTTTAGCGGTAAGAATTCTATCAACAAAAATGAGGCATAATATTTTCCTACCTCCGCTGCATAATGAAAAATGTAAGTAAAAGGTTATAGCAACCAATGATGCTTAAACAAACTGAGAACTAAAATCTCCATTACCCAAATGATAGGAAAACTTGAAGAAGTTCATATAACTTTGGTGATATGTAACCCAAACTTACTGCCTCTAAGTAGTCAAACCCCAGATTGAAAAAAGAATCATCATCTGACCAGTGAAAGGGAACATTATTAGCAAAAACAATCATACTCAAAGTCAAAGCTAAAACAGAAAAATGGCAGCTTGTTTAAACCAATTCAAACATGAAACTATGACTGATGGATTCATCTAGAAATGAAAAATGCAAGAAATTGACTCGCAGCAAAAAAAAAAAAAAAAAATTTCTGTTAAACAAACTACTTCCACTCACAATTACTTTTAGCTCAAAGAATCAGCTTTGAGTTGTATCTCTATTGGCATTATGAATTATGTGCTTACCATAAGTAGGAAATTCATAGGAGTGGTGGAAATATGAGATTCGTTAATATAATAATTATAATGGAAATTGGTGGAAATAAGACACAAGGAAGAGGAGGAAGGGAAGAGAAGAGAAGTAAAGAAAGAAGGCTGCTATTTTCTTTTAACATGGACACTAATGTTCTCTGAAAATTTTCAAATATTTATAACCAAGAACCCAATGGACGTCAGATAATTCCAAGTCGATGAGATACTTGAATTCAACCCCAAACAAATCAACCATTGCAGAGTAAAAACTAGGAGTCAAAGATAGCCTCCTCAAAAAGCAAGTACTGCACAAGCAAATGGCAGAAAACATGTCCCATTATAGGATCTGCCATTAAGTAACAATAAGAAGTTAGAAAAGAACAAAAATAATGAACTTTGAAGCATTGCAAGGATTTGATTACCAATCTCCGAGTGCTTACTCAAAAATTAGAGAAATGAAAAAGAAATGTTGATGATAACAATTGCAATGACAATTAGTATTATGATAACCTGAATATTGTGCAGGTTAAGAAGAGAATTAACTGAACTGGGGCAGAAGCTATCAGTATCAAGATAATCATTAATGCCATGTAAAGAGGAAGGACACTACATGAACAAATGTCAACATCGATAAAATACAGGATAAACAAAGGAAAGAAATCTCAATTGGTTGCAGCAAAAATAACATAAGCAGCAAGTGGATAATGTTTCTTTTATTTTTTTTCATTTTTTTTCAACAATAAACAAGACAAAGACTAGCCCAAGAGTTAGCATACCATATGGCAAAGACTCGCTAATTACGCTCAACACTTCCTCAAGGAAACATTTGCACTTCAGAGAAATTTCTCTATAAATCTCACATTCTTCAGTGGAACTGGGGGCATTTTGTAAACAAACTTTGACAGCCTAAAAAGATAAGTGTCAAAAGTAATAAATTATAAAGACAATCATGAAGTGCCTAACCAGAAAAGAAGACAGTAATAAACTAAATATTCTTGAAGCCCTAGGAGAACTTGTGTCTATATGAATGTTTCACTGGAAGTAAATTGTTATATGCATGAAAAAAAATATTCCTCTCAAGTTTTTGAAAGGAAGAAAAAGAAATCCTAATAGTAATCATGAAACTCATAATTAAGAATGTACTGTAGTTGACTGGAGATCATATTGCTTTCTTGCTAAACATCAATCCTCTCCTCTCAGAATAAAATTTAGTCTGAGAAGAATCATACCTCATACGCACATATAAGGCCCAGATCTTCAAGGCAATTCAATATTTTTGTGTGGTCATTGGAAAGCCGTTGTCTCAGTGTTTTAAGTTTATCATCCACATCTTTGTAACAGTTTTGTGCTGACTCTTGCAAACTGAGCATCGAAGCATCAAACTACCCATACAAATAAAATATCTCAGCGTTGAATAGGTAAAAATGCATATCACAGTCTAAAATCTGCAACTTTTGTAGATGAAATCTCCACCTACATATGTTTGTTTATGTGATACAGGAATACCTTGGTCCATAAAGCTTCAATCTTTGATTTCAAATCTGAACCATAAAGCTGTACTTTGTCATAAAATCTACAAATTTCTCTTGCAGAGGGAATGTGGACATCCATTTCTGTCCTGTCTTCAATAGTATAAATCTGAAGCAAACGCCAGCAAGATATGGTTGCATAATAACCCAAATCGCATGATCATTGCAGGCAATCACGATTTAAAATCAAAAGATACCTGAGAATCCAATATGCTTTCGAGCTCTGATATTTGATCCTCACAATCCATAGCAGAAGAGACACCTAGCAAGTAACAGTTGACAGGATAGGAGTAACTTCAGAGACCACAAACATGATAATGACCCAATGTCTCAAAGACAGTTTAGTAATGAGAGGATGAAGCAAGTTTGCAAATAATGATAAGCTGCCAATAATTATATAAAGAAATCTTTTTTCATGGATATGTTTTTTTTTAATCAGTCGGAGAACAAGTTATGCAGTTTAGAGCAATTACCCAAACAAATTAATTCAAATTATAGGAACCTAAACCAGAGTAATTCTCTTAAACAACATTTTTTCCACAGGAAATGCCATATCTAAAGTATGATCAACTAAAATCAAGTAGCAGCATAGAGATATGAGATGCAAGTGATCACTGACTGACTCCAGAGACACGCTATAGAAAACATAGAGAGACATATGAAGGAGGAACCTAACAAATTACAAATTAGGTAACAGGGTTTTCACACAAAGAATTAAGTAATGTTTATGCTTTCAGACAATTTGATCAAACCAAACAAAACATGCCGCCGAAGAAAGCCATACCTTTTCTAACAACAGGCGATGCCGTCATTCCAAAGATCTTTGGCTTGTCATTCAATTTGTGATAGAATTCCTTAACCAATCAATTTAATGTCATTTTCTAAAATGAAATCAAATTACACGACACAAAGGAAATCTATTGTGCGAAAAGATGAGATACATGAATGTGACTCGTGAGAATGAGATGCTGACCTTCATTATTTTTGTATAAGGGTGATTACCCGTGGCACGATGACACTCATCAATTATAAGCAAACATATCATTTCTGGATTCAAGAATGCCTTTCTTAAGGCATCCAAAAGGATCTGAGGAGTCATAACCAATACCTATGGAATAAAAAAGAAGGGCATACATTAACATAACACTAACGTTGCCATTAGTTAATGATATTGAATGTTTTGGACGTTTGAATGTGCTCATAAGTTCTTAAAAGCATTCTACCAATTTTGCTCCTTGTTGTAATTTTCATTAGCGATAAGCTTGACTGTGAAATTCAAAATGGACCAAATTTTAATTACAAATGTTGCAATTTTATTTCTCTCCACATAGCAATGCAGTAATGTGGTCATTGCCAAAAAAAAAAAAAAGGGGCAAGACAAAAACAGAAAAATCAAAGTGAAGTCTACTCAGGAGAGTAAATAGGGCTTCTTGGGTTCTGAAGGAAAATTCAATCAAATAATTCTAGCATCAACATACTGGCAGATGCATTCTGAATGAGATCCATGAGAATAACTAAGAGTCTCAAGAATTTATGCATATGGAAGAAAACTGGTCAAAATTATTGTACGAGACATGCAAGGCAAACCCATTAAAAGAGGTAGCTCAAAGCTAAATCGTTAGAATACCGTATCTAAAGTTTAGACAGAGATAACCAGCAGATGCTACAGCGTATTTCAGATGTTAAAGCAAACCTACATCATGCTCATCAATCTCCTTTCCCCAGAACTTCTGAGTCCACTCATCAACCCCTTTAGCTCCATAGTACTCTCCCACATCAAAATTTGTATGCATTTGAATAACCTCATATTGCTGCAAGAAGAAAACCCACAACTTTTTAGCATGCGGACAACTAAACTCGGACAACAAGGCAAGGGAAATAACTACAGATACCAACAAAGCATATCTTTTTATTCTTTCATTTAAACAAAAAACAAATAAGTAATGGGAGCAACAGAAGCAAGAACCATCTAATAAGCACCCATTGCTGTACTATACACAGAGAAATTTAAAAAGTTGAGCATGCCTGATTGACAAGATGAACGGTAGGAGCTAAAAAAATAATCTTTTTTTTATGAACACCGGACTTGATAGATTGGCCAATTTCTTTAATTAACATTACTGCTATCATTGTCTTTCCAGCACCCGTCTCCAACACTGCTATAGTGTTCCTCTTCATAGCCACCTCAAAAACCTTCAGTTGGTAACTGCAAACATCATAACACAAATGAAAATAAATAAATAAACAAATAAGAGATGCAGCCACAAAAACCAAAACCAAGCCACTATAATCACAAAACCCGTTGAAATTGATAACCTTCTGGGGTGAAAATCAATAGGATTAACAGTAGAAGCTAGTCCTTGACCAGCATTATCTTGACCGTCACGAACGTCCGAACCCAAATTAAGATATTCTGTCGAGCCATTACTCATATCACTGTAGCTTCTCTTGAGAGGAGTAAGGTCTGCCATTTTTGAGCTTGAAATATGAAATTTCTTATATAAACAACAGTGGGAAGAGTAGGAGACTAATAAAATTAACTGTTTCTATTGTAAAGATTCTCCATCCGTACAGTTCAGCCAGTACGAACAAAGAGAAGTACTAAAATCAAAAGAAAGACAATAAACGTGAAGAACTGGAGAAGTAAAACAATAATGGAGTTGGTGCGAGTTTATCAGACGCTATGCACTGCAAAGTGTGCAGCTCAATCACGATTAAAATAAAACAAATATTAAATTTCGAAATAGGGTTTATTGTTGAGGGGTTCTGGTTAGATTATTGTTTTGTTTGATTCAGTATCCGTATGATTCTTGAGAATCAGTTGGTTTTGATTTTTATTCGTACAAATTTCGGTTTATTTCGGTTTATACTTTGTATTAGCTGGATTTAATTTGGATCCGACTAACCGAAAACTCAACCTCTAAGTATAATGAAATTAAAATTGAGGAACCATTAAATTAAGTTTTGAATATCAGAATCTGACTTAAGGCTTAAATTAGTTTTTAAGTTCGATTTTACTCCCTAAAATTTCTATAATTTATAATTTCTATCCAATGAACTGCCCTCTCATCAACTTATAATGTAATTTATTGTATTTGATTGTAATTATAATTATAATTGAGAGCTAAATAGTAATTCGTCTAATTAGAATTTAGAATTATGTAAAAATATGGCAATGCATGTAACGTGGACAGAATTGGCTTGTACCAGTGGCGGCGGAAATATATTAAACTACAAGTCGATTTCCCATGCTACTTCACCTGTACTTAGAACGACTAGTCGTTGGTAATTGGTATTATGAAAAAAAAAAAAAAAAACAAAAAGGAACCATTATTAAAGATTAGCAAGAAAACATCAATCTTGATATTACCAATAATCACCACAAGAGCAGCTTCCATTTTTGAAACAATGGAAGCGATTTGCATCTCTCAACACAATCTCTCTTTGATAAATCTTTGACACAAATTTGATAGCATTATGGCAATCTCCACAGACGCGAAGGTTTTTGATCACTCTAATTCTGCTGGACGGAGGAGTGCTTAAGAGTCCATATGCAATTGCTAGCTTCTCACTGTGATAATATAAAGAGCGCTCTTTCTCCTCTTCTTCCACGTCAAGTAGCACAAAGTCTGTATCAGGAACATACCCTTCTTCTTTGATTCTTTTCATCAAATCTTCCACCTTTTTGCATATTGAATCGGCTTCCGGATGAGATCTATCATCTACCACAAACAAATGCACCCTGTTCTTCACATCTATCCAACTAAACCCTGGATCCTTCTTTACATTCTTCCTCTGCATTTTTCTTCTAGCATTAGTTACGCCATCCCATTGGTTGGCAGCAGCATATATATTAGATAACAGCACATATGCTGATGAGTCAGACGGCTCCAAGACCATAAGCCGTCCTGCTAATCTTTTTCCAGTATCCATATCGCCTAGAATCCGGCAAGCACCTAGCAACGCTCTGTACATTGAAGCAGAAGCTTCAAAGGGCATTGATAAAATCAGCCTCTCAGCCTCTTGAACGTGCCCTGCACGGCCAAGGGCATCAACAAGACAAGAATAATGCTCAATCTCAGGCTCAATACCATATTCTTTTTGCATTGAATAAAAATGCCCATAAGCTTCAGAAACAAAGCCGGAATGGCTACAGGCAGAAAGGACACCAATAAAGGTAAATCTATCAGGATGAATATCATGAGATTTCATTTCTTTGAAAAGGTCAAGAGCTTCTTCACCATGTCCATGTTGAGCTAAGCCCACCAAGATGGCATTCCACAAAACTATGTTCCGTACATTCATTCTTTTAAATAGACAATATGCATCTTCTATATTCCCACACTTGGCATACATATCAATGAGTGAAGTCCCAACAAAAGGATCTGAAGCGCAATCCAGCTTGATCACATTTGCATGAATTTGCCTCCCCTGTTCCAGTGCTGTTAGACATGAGCTGGCTTTGACAAGGGTAGCAAAGGTATATTCATCAGGTAGGACCCCAGAGAGCCTCATCTGATGGTATATAGAAAGTGCACGGTCTTCATCTCCATTTTCAACACACCCTGAAATCATAGTTGTCCATGCAACATCATCGGGCACAGGAATATCATTAAATAAAAAGTGAGCAGCTACTATGTCTCCGCATTTGATGTACGTATCAAGAATACCACTACTGACAAATAAATCTGAGTCCAACCCGAATTGTATTGCGTGGGCATGAATTTGCTTCACTTGTTCCAACCTCACTAAGGTACCACAGGCTTTAGCTGCAGTGGCTAATGTGATCTCATCAGAACTCTCTCCACTTCCATGCATTAAAGCAAAAAGTTCCAATGCTTTATGACTATCATTACAAGTTATGTACCCAAACATCATTGCATTCCATGTCGCCAAATCAAAATCATTTTTATTTTTGAACAAAAGTTCTGCCTCAGCCATTAATCCACTTTTACAATAAACATCTATGAGAGCAGTCGAAACAAAACTGGAAGCGATTATACAGGTTTTTATAGCATAAACATGAATCTGCATACTGAGATACAGTCCCTCTGCAAGTGAAGAGCAAGCCCTTAGCACACTTGCCAGTGTGAAATCATCTGGTTGAAGGCCATCATGCAATAAACATATAAATAGATTCACCGACTCATTCTCTAAACTATTCTGTGCATAACACGATATCATTGAGTTCCATGAAATTAAATCGAATTCATTCATCCCAGTAAACACTTTCTGTGCCAAAGAAACAAATCCCATCTTCGAATACATGTTGATAAGACTATTTGCAACAGAAACCACAGAATCAAAGCCTGATTTTAAAATAATACCATGAATCTGTTGCCCCAACTTTATGTCACCAGTACCAGTAGCCGCAGCCAAAACCACAACTGATGTCACATTGTCATACTTCACATATGATCTAATCATATTTATAAAAGAATCAACAGCAGCCCAATATCTGCCAGCCAGGAGATATTCTGACAATTTCTTATTCCAAATGACCACATTTGAGTTATCTTCATAGAAAAATAATTTAGTTGCATAGGCTTGAATTTGCTCCTTGTGCCTCTTTCCTATATCAGAACCAACAGCAGATATTCCTTTGAGCACACAACGGATACTAGCATTATCAGGATGTAAGCCACTCTGATGAAACTCAGAGAAGAGACTAACTGCCTCTTCTTCCAGACCCATTTCCACGTATACCTTGAGCATTACATTCCACAAGACCACATCCCTCACCTGCATTTTGTCAAATAAAACTCTAGCCTCCCTAACTAATCCAATCTTCGAATAAATATTCACCAGGGATCCTGAAACAAACACATCCAAATCCATACCGATTTTCACTGCATATCCATGAACTGCCTGGGAAGCACAAACGTGTCCAGAAAGTAAGCATAGCTTCAGCATAGGGGCCAGAGTAAATTTATTAGTGGAGACAAAACCACAGATAAGACGAAAAAGGCGAAAACCCTCCGTAACATGGTCAAAATTAGACTCTGCAGATTGCGCATAGGCAGCCAAAATGGAATTCCATGTAACGAGATCTCTATTAAGAGTTTTATCGAACACTCGGCGTGCAGAGGAGAGAGAACCGCATTTGGAATACATAGTAATCAGGTTGTTGGTCAATAAACGATCCGAAGCAAGGTCAGATTTTATGATATTTGCGTGGACGCACTTGCCGAGAGGCAAGTCGGAGGTGGAGATGGCGGTGCGGAGGAAAGAGAAGCATTGAGAGGAAGAAGAGGATTGCGAGGACGGAGAAGACAAGGGAAAGAGAGAGATGGGTTCTGAGAGAGAAGAGAAACGCGAGCCAAATGAAAGGAGGAGGGGGTATGAAGTTGAAGATTTTGCAGAGGGTCTGAGATTGCATTGTAACAGCATTGCTTAGATAGAGAAGGTGCATCATGCACGTATGGTTTGAGCTTCCCTCCAAAGTTCAAATATCTGATACATGTTTGAAGATAAACAATGTCGTTTTTAACTCTCTGATCAGTTACGTTCTGTCGTTTATTCTCTTTGTTGTATTCAACTCTTTTTTTTTTTTTTTTTTTTTTTGTTCTGTCGTTTATTCTCTTGTTTATTCAACTCTTTTTTTTTTTTTTTTTTCCAACTTTTTTTTCTTTTTTTTTTTTTTTTTTTTTTCACTTTTTTCACTGAAATTTGTACACGTGGTTTATCGTCGACCTCCGTTTATCCCTGCCGTACATTCTGTCTTTTACTCCCGCGGTTCCGAGGTTAACCGTTGAGTTACAGTTAATAAACGATTATTTTAAGCGGAAAACGACAGGCCGTCCAAAATAAGGATATCAACGTCCTGTCATCAAATTTGGAGAGTTGAACCATTCCATTATAAATCATCTTACTTCACCATTAAACTAGAGGTTATAGAAGATTAAGAGATACTTTAATTGCATAAAACATGTCTATGGAGGAAGTTCGACACCTATAATGGATCCATAGTTTCTTTCCCTGTTTCACTTCCAACTACGGAACATTCTTGAGATCACGTGCAGTGAAAATTTATTTGTGGTCCGACTCCAATGTTCAGGGTCATCAAACTCAGAAATACGATGTTTTCCTTTTCGTGTGTGAAGGTCAAAAAGATTTAATTTTTTCTTCGTGTCAAAAGGCAAAATGCATCATTATCTTCCGCCAAAACCTCGGCTACATCTGGGAAGCAAAAGATGTGTAACTCTTCTGGTTAAATGAGCTTTGGGACTGCATGCACTAGTCATACCTATAACCAGAGGAAAATTATAAGAATGAATCAGCCACCCGCAAGTACACGAATCCTCACCATTTATGCATCTTGCAAAAATCAGCTCGAAAAAACGCTTCTGCAAAAGCAGCCAAGACAATCAAATTCCAATCCATCTTAACTAAGTTCGACCACCAGTGCACCTTAGATGAGATTTACCGAGCATCAGCATGTTGCGCTGCTTGACCAAGTTATCAGGCTGAGATGGGGTTCCAAACTGTATCCAGCCATCGCATAATAGTCATGCTTGAAAAATTGTACTATCATGTAATTCAATTCTATCAGTTACATCTGAGAATTTAAAAAAAAAAAGGAAAAAGGAATGTAACAAAAAATAAGGTACAAAATGAACAAAATGTAAAAGAGCTGCCAACGATCTGCTGATGTAGGGTCCCTGATGGCTCCCAAAGTAATGCTGCTGTCAACCGGTTAAACCTTAATGATACACTTCTGCTTCCTTTCTTAACCCTTCCTTTCACTAAGCTTTTCTTTTTCTTTTCTTTTTTTCAATCTTTTTTTTCTCTTTTTTTTTTTTTTCCTTTCCGTTTTTCAGGCTTTCAACTACTCTGTCTTCCATTTCTTCTCATGTACAGATACAAGAATAATTTGATGACTACAAGTTGGATGGATTTTGCATCTCAAAAAAACTCCTATACCTTACACCGTCCAGTCTTCAGCTCAATAGATCACTACTCGAAGCAGCCCTGGCTGTGGTTCAGTGTAGTCAAGGCCCTCTTCTTCAAGCAGGTATTGCTGTATGGCGATAGGAAGTCTTGCTGGAGTGCGGGAACCCCGGGTGTGATGGCCCGTCCCAACACATATATAGACCTGCAGACGCTGCTCTGCAGCTCGGGCTGTGCTCCTCAGAACACTCAGTTCATGCTTTAGCACATGAATGGCTTCACTAACATGCAGACCATGAAGGTCTATCATCCGCTCATGTCCTCTCCCATTTCCCTGCATCTCCGGACCAGCCGGGTTCCTGAAGGGGAATATAGTTATTTATAAACACAGCATAACCAGCAATTAGCACATCCAAACAAAACCAACATAATCCAAGTTCTTTTTTTTTTTTTTTTTATCAGAAAACTCTAGGAACTAATGCAAGGATCAAAATTGAATTTCTGAATTAAAAATTTAGGCATGGCACAGGAGAAAATAATTTTACAGGTATCCACCCATGCTTGCCAATAATGAAGAAATGCCACAGCATTTTAAGAATTCAACTACTTTACAACTACGCTGTCAGGGTTTGACACTCATAAAGGATAATTCCCACACAAGAATAAATGAGCGAAGAATCTGATGACGGGTTCAGTTGAAATAAATGATAATGAAGGGTTTCACGTACCAGTATTATCACATACTTCAGCGAGGAAACAGACACTTGAAAGAATTAAAAAAAAAAAAAAAAAAAAAAAAAAAAAAAAAAAAAAAAAACAGACACTTGAAAGAATTTAAAAAAAAAAAAAAAAAAAAAAAAAAAAAAAAAAAAAAAGAAGAAGAATGAAAAGAAATTTAAAAGAAATCAAATTAGAGCTCCAAGACAGATGCTTATCTAAAAGATTAAAATCAATGCTTTAATAGGGAAAAAATCTAATAACCATTAAGCCAGACATTAAAAAAAAAAAAAAAAAAAAAAAAAAAAAAAAAAAAAAAAGAAGAAGAAATGAAAAAGAAATAAAAGAAATCAAATTAGAAGCTCAAGACAGATGCTTATCTAAAAGTTAAAATCAATGCTTTAATAGGAAAAAATCTAATAACCATTAAGCCAGACATAAGATCTTGTCAAAGTAAGACCAAGTTTGAACTAACAAACCTCAGACGATATATAGATTCCTGAGCCTTCCCGTGTGCTGCTTTCATATGCATATTGTGCAGTTGCCCCTTCACGCTCAATTCCTTGGCTAGAGCCTTGTTCCCAATGAGGTATGCTTGTCGTGCCTGTTTGAACAAGTAAAAACCATGTGATCTATTGAATGACAATTAAATTTCACCATCACATCATTTGACTCCAAAATAATTCAGAGGATTAAAGCAGACTCCCACATATTATTCATCTGAGCAATCAGCAACATCCTTTTGTAAGTACACCGAATATGATGTTGATTTTGGGTGATTTGCAAAAGAAAAAATTATTCTTATTTCTCTTGATTATCCTCTATACAAAGAGCTTCTATATATATACAAATTATAAACCTTAAAGAGGAAAAATTCTACATTCCTAGTATAGGAAGCATTCTAGTATAGGAAGTAAACACAAACAAGGAATTTTATAAAACAGGAAGTAAAATAGTCAGCATATGCCCCAGTAGGAAACGTCTAAAAGCAGTGGCATAGTGGCATCATATACAGCGACCAAGCATGTTTTGGCTTTTAGTAGCTTGTCTCCATGCATAACTGTAGCTTGTTCTAAATTCAGGTATTTAATGTTCAGCCCGAGAATGAGAATAGCCCAGCTGCTTTGGATTTGAGGATTACCTGTTCAAAGTAGGCATTCCGTAATCGTGCATGATCACGAGCCTCTTCCCGCAATTCAGAATACATATTTGCTGCCATCCAACAAAGTTAAAGCAAATATATATGCAGAAAGTATTTGTCCCACAAAACAAAAAAAGGTGCATTAATGCAAGTAGCTTTGTTAGATGAGGCACATTACCCACTGCTTCTCCAGTTTCAAGCCACACAGGAGCTGCTCGAGCTGAACCACGATTTTGCGTCCTATCAGCATAAATGCCTCTCCCATTCCCACTACTATAAGAGCTAGCTAAAACATGGGAACTTCTGCTAGAGCCAACAGTTGAATCAGCAGAACCATTTCTGTCATACTTCCATATGCCAGAATCCTGAGATGTCAACTTCCTGACAGCTGAAGCAAAATCCACTGCGCCAACTCTAGATGGGATGGAAGAACTAGACTTGAATAAAAGTATGTTCTCTTTGTCAGAACGATAAGGATTGCCACTTTGCTGAAGATCATCTCCTCCATATTTAGAAGGACCGTTCTGACTCTCCGGCACAGGAAGTGCTGGAAAGTCAAGAGCACTGAGATTGGGAGCTGATACTGTCTTTGAGCTCATATTCTGATTGAAACCACCATCTACTTGCAGCTATAATTTAAGACAATATCAACCATTAATATTCCCGATATAAAGGAATTAGAAAACTACAACAGTTAACAGATCAAACATATAACGCAACAATTACAAAGAGAGATGCATATCCTAAATTGATGTGAATCTTAAGATTAAGAGCCTCTAAACACATCAAACCATAATGTATACCTGTTAGCACAGATTTTTGTTTTAACTGAAAAATGGTGCGAAACATCAACAGGAATAAGGAACCAAAACAGAATCACTAACCCCCAGTTACCAAGTCGCAATGTCTTATGACTTGGAGGCTACATATAAAGACATTAGTCAAACTGAGCCATCTCAAAACTCTTAGGGGAGCGAGCCCTTCCCTGCCAAAATAAGGCATAAGAAGCATTGCTCACCAGGTTAGAATCCAAGTCAGCATAATGACCAATGGCAAGTCTTTAGACTATAAGATGTGTAACAATAAAAATGCTTCTTCCTGCAATAATTGCAATACCTAAGGTAGGAAGAATATAAATTAGATGTGGATGGGAAATTACATCATTATGACGCAGCAAAATACACATAGGCATTTTTTCTAGCCATCAGCAATTATTCTATTAAATATGAATTAACAAACCCTAAAAATGTTAAGCTGTTTGCTTCTCAAAAAAATATTTTCAATGATTTAATTCTTGAGCATAGCAAATAGCTCCCATAATGATGAGCATTCTTCCGAAGTCTTATACTTAGTAGGCAGGAAAACAATCAAACACCTGAAGATTTAAACAGCGATGCAATTACAAAGACTTCACAAATTTTTTAGCAGCTCTACTTCATTACCTTCAGGCTGCAATACAAATGCAAGAACATCAGATTAAAGGCAAAATACTTTTAAATGAAGAAATTTACCTCTAGTTGAGTAAGCATCTCAATAGTGAGATTTACATCACATCCATTTGCAAAATAAACTTCTGCAAGGCTATCAGCAGCAAACCCAGGGAATTGCGAAGCCAAAAATTCCACAGGGTTCATGTCGTTATCATCAATTATTGCATGCTCACCTAGCACATCATTCAAAAATCCAGGCCTTGAATTCCCATTGTATGAATGTACTTCCCTACCATTGCCAAGAAGCTGATCACTGCCAACAATTTGTTTGTCCCAGGGCTTAGCCGACAAATTCAAATAACTAGCTGAACTAGGATCTTCTCCATAAGAAGCACTAGCACTAGCATATCTAATCTTTTCACCGAAGCTGCCACCATTTATATGCCGTGGGGATGGTTCTTGTTGATCAGTCAACATATATCCACCCAAAGGAGCAGGGAACTTTGGCACTTCACTGCTATCATGTAAAGACAAGCCTGCTAAAGAGAGCCCTCCCAGTGCTTGAGACTCGTCTTCACCCATGACCTTAAAGTCGGGAGTGATATCATCAGGGAGCTGATGGCGCCAGAATTGATGTGCCTCATCATCAGAAGTATTAGAAATAGATGATTCTGACCGATCAAGTACTGCTTTCCCAATTGCACCACAAGTAGCAAACCTTGCTGTTGCAGCAGCTGCACTTGACGTACTTCCAGAAGGAGATGTTGATGATCTAAGGGAAAAAGGAACAAACTCTGCTGCATTTGGATTCAAAGCGGTTGCTTTGTTTGGAATGCTGACCTTCGTATTACTGGTTTGAGACCCTTTCTTGGACAAGCTCATTTCTATACCAAAATGGAAACCAAAAGACTCTACATGCATAAAAAGATACAGACGCAGAGAACAACCTCGAGTTTTAGCAGGCTTTATCCAAAACCTGCAAAAACAGTTTCATTTCATCACTTGGAATCAGTAAAACAGACAAAAGAGCCAAATTTCATGACACTATCACATGCATACAGACCAGTCCATGCCTCAAATGACCACAACAACCTTATCACAAACAATACCAACAACTGCAACTACCATATCTCAACAATACTAAGCCACACAAAATAAAGTAAAAATTGTGTCTATATACTGCTATTCATCCTTATTTACACAAAAGAACAGAACTTTAACCATACAGCATATCAGTTCAACCCAAAAACTCGATCAAAAATTAGCATAAGATCTCAATAAAACATTTCAATTCACAAAAGCAGAACTAACAAACGGAAAAAGAGTAACTTGAGGAAGCACACCAACGACAATGAATTGCACAAACTCAAAAATCAAAGAGATTTAGCAGAAACAATAAGGGATACATTAGCTTAATTCCCAACAGAAAAAATAAAGTAGAAAAAACCTGAAGATAAGTCATGTATTAAAACCCTGACCAGGAAATTAAAAAACAAAAAAAATAAAAAATAAAAAGCAAACTTTGCAAAAAATCCGGCGAAACCAACAACTACAAATAGCTAAAACAATTAAAAGACCCAAAGAAGTACAACAAGAACAAAAAGGTGGCATTATCCAGACAATCGATTAACAGAGATCTCAAGAAGAATTAAATCAACAAAAAAAGTCAAAACTAGTTCAAGAAAAACACAAAAACAAGAACTTGATAAGAAATTCAGAAGATCTATGTCAAAAAGAGCATACGGTATATACCTTTACGAAACAAATCAAATGGATCCATATCAGAAGAAAGGAGTCAAGATCGGGTAGAATCAAAAAATAAAAGAAACTAAAAGAAACAAAACAGTAAAAGAAAGACAAAAGAAACAGATAAATAGATAGATAGTTAAGCTTATTTGGTGTATCGGTGTTGGAGCTTAATGAAGCTATGAGCTCTGGTAGAGGTCTCCCTTTGTAAAAGAAATTCTCTTTATTTCGCTGCTCTGTAAATGAGATTGAGAAACCCTTAATAGGCTAAATCGGCACCACCACCACAAAAATATAAAACAAGACACCCAACCCCTCGCCACTCGATTTGACCCCTACCCTCTCTCTCTCTCTCTCTCTCTAATTTTCTTTTATTTTAATTTTAATTTTTAATTAAATGTTATCTAATCTAGCGTTTGGGATTTGAGAAAGTAGACGCCTTCTCTCTTTTTCTATCTTTACCTTGACGCCAGACCGCAGTTATACGAAATTGTCGGGTTTTTTCTTTATTTTTTCCTTAACTATAATGGTTTTTTACTTTCATTTAAATGGTGATGAGTCATTAATTTTCAGTTTAATGATGATTAGATATGCTGTTATGGTAATCAGATAAACATTTTATTAAGCTTGGACATTATTTATGGGATTAAATTAATTCTTCATTTTTAACAAAGTCTCTTTAATAAAATAATTTATATTTATCTCAATATATTATTATCTCAGTAATTATCGCATTTTTATTTGATTATGTTATCTAGAAGCTTGAAAATACATGCTTGCCCCCAATCTTTCCTTTACCTAATTCAACAAGTGGGTTGCATTAAAATTTAAATTGAAAAAAAAAATTAAAATTCGAGTGTAAACTGATTCGTTTTCTCACCTGTATAAAAGATGGAGGTCTCAAATTTAATCTCTAACAATAAATTAAAATTTTCATTAATTTAGTGAGTATAAGATATAGTCTATAATAATGTTCTTTTAATTTATCGGACCTATAATGAATTGAAAAATAAAAATAAAAACATTTTTTCTTAGTATAGTATTATAAAAAAAAATTTATTTTTCTTTCTTGAATTAAACTTGATGTTTTTCATTAAAAAATTATAAAAGCAGATTATTTTTAAATGAATTGATGAACAAGTAGTTTAAATTTTAAAATGTTTTAAAATAAAGTAGATTTTTTTGAGAAATATCTTGATTGTTTATCTGAAATTCTTAGACTTACTTATTATTTTTTTTTTCAAAAAAAAAAAAAAACCAATCACTTGCTGCCACATAACAAGACTGCATCATATAAAGCAAGCCAGCCATCCAGCAGACGAAAGGAAGGAGGGGGTGAAAAAATAATTCAATATGATTTATGGACTTACATAATATTCACGGAATTGTATGTATTTTGAATTTTTGACTACTACCTTTTTTCAGATATGACTAACACAAAAAATAATAATAATAATAATGGAATAGTTAAGTTATACTACACAATTTTAGAAATAAAATTATTAATTATGCTAAATTATAAATTATTTTATAATAAATTTTATAAATTAAAGGATATTCTATCCAGCCCAGATAAATTTATTTCTATTTATATTTTTAAAACATCATAAAAATTAATTAATATGGTTTGAAAACGAAATTTTGTGTATATACATTTTTTTAAGATACCTTGCAGGTCTCGCTTGCGTTGTTCTTTATTCGGAAAAGCCTTATCCAAACCCAGCTCGAGAAATAGAAAAGGGGAGAAGATCAGAAGCCGTATGGATGCATGTGAAAATTGTGCCATCCATCAAAACAAACACAAGGCAACAAACGAGAATGAGAGAGTTGACTGCTCTTGGTTTAATATAAGCCCCGTGTAAGATACATAATGATTTTTTGTAAGGGTATAGAATAGGAGTTTTATTCTTTTTAAATCGAACCAAATCGAAGTTATTTTAGAAATAAAATTAAACCAGTTGGTTTGATATACATTGGTCCAATTTTATTCATAAAATAAAATAAATATTTTAAAATAATCAATTCAAAGACTGAAAATTGACGAGCCATTTCTATTCAGTGACAACGCATAGGTAGCATGTCCAGGCACCCTTCGAGTCCAGCCCACCAATGAGTGGTATTTTCTGAAGCTATTATACGTATCTCTATTTTTGTATAGACGAGTATTTGGATAAAGTCTTTTTTTTTTTTTTTAATAATCACAATTTTTTGTACTCATGAACTTACACTAAAAAAAGCAAAAATATATTTTTTATTTAAAAATAAATATTTAGTTCAAATCAAATATAATTAAATAATAAATAGTTTTAAACCAAATATTCGATATGATCAAATATTTTTTAATCCTATAATTTTTTGGATTAAATATTTTCTAAAATCAAAGATAAGATATTATAATTTTTACAATTATTTTTGTATTTTTAAATGATTTTTCTTTCCTAATTTTAAAATTTTAAATAATTATTGTAATTAAAACATTAAAAAATTATTTAAAAAAATTAAACTTTTTATTGTTTTTGTGTAAGTTTAGAAGTACATTATATAAAAATTTAATATTATGTATTACTTTCAAATTGAGTTTTTTTTTTATCAAACTGTAATAGTTTAATGAAATCATTAATAATTTATTTATTTTCTTACTTAATATATCATTCCTTTTCATGTCAAAAAATTAATAATTAATATTTATTAACACTGAAAAATCAAATTATTAAGCTCAACACTTGCTGTCACTGCTGCACTAAGCTACTGAAATTACAATATAATCCTTAAGGATTTGCGGCGCTGTTAGGCCATTGGATATTATTTCGGCTACAAAAAAAAGCAACGGCACCATAGTATGGTCTGTCAATAACTCCACGTGCGTGGATTTGACACGATTCCATAAAGACAAAAAAGTGTTACCCACGCGCACGTCACACTTTAACTGCTATGCTTCACTTTGGGCCTGGCTGGCCAAGCTTCAGAAAGCCTGGCCCACTTAACGTGACTATCTTAAACGACCGGGGCCTCAACGCGCGTGGAAAAGTAACCCAATAAAATCGCACTTTTTAGCTTCGGAGACCCACAGCAAAATTTACTCCGACAGCTGGTGTAGGATGTAAACCAGCCAAGCCTATGTCAAAGCTCGGTTCAATAAAATTTTATTTGGTTGGAGCTTGGTTCTAAAGTCAATAAGTCTATACAATTTAAGTTCGAGTTAGATTTTAAATTTGAATTCTAACTCATAAAATTTTCAATTTAAGCTTAGTTGGAGCAAATCTAAAATAAATATTATGTATATATATATAAAAAATTCAATAAGATTTCACATATTTTTCCACTAAATATCATTAAATTCGAGTTCGAACTTTTTCAAAATTTTTCAAGCCAATTCCGAACAACCCTTTATTTGATTTAACTCATTTAACCTATACCTAGACGGTGTTCGAAAATAACTTTTTGACCGCTACTTAAAAAATTATTTGGTAACATAATATTTGGATTAACTTTTAGATGTTATAATAATATTTTGTGAAAAATTAAACACTAACAACTATTAGGATAACTAATTTGCCAAACAATACTATGTAAACACTACTAAATAACTATCAGGACAATTAATTTTATCAAACAGATCCTAAGATGGTACATGCTCTCTTCAGCTTCAAAGAATTAAGCCAAAATCTTGTGCATTCAAACACACCGTAAACAATTACTATTCACCAATGAATTTTTTTAGGCATATTAACATTAACAATAAATTAAAATTCCAAGTGTTGCTTGATAAGGCAAGGAACAGAAATTGGAGACAACGTAAAACGCTGACGTGGAAGCAATCGCATTTGCTTCTAAAACGGCGATGATTGAGAGTTACACTTTTACATGGTAAGCAACACAAGTTAAGGAAGTGCAGAGAAACTCAAATTCCAGTTCCATGATGTCTGAAATTCTCTGCCAGAGTGACTTTTTATTGTACGTTTCTTTTTCTTAGAAAGTTTAAATTTTGAAATTTGAAAATTTTGATATCTTTTAACTTTAATACCAGTTTTCTTATTGATTCGGAGAAAAGGATCGCTACAGTTATGGAAGAGTCCAGTGTTGCTATAAAGCAGAATCCGGCAACGGGAGCAGACATTGAGTTTGCAAGATGCGAGTGCTGTGGTTTGATTGAGGAATGTACAGTGGCTTACGTTGTTGGCGTGCGGAAGAGATATGGAGGGAAATGGATTTGTGGACTTTGTGGAGAAGCTACTCAGGACGAAGTAAATAGATCAGAAAATAATCTTGGTTCTGAAGGAGCATTAGAGCTTCATATGAAATTTTGTCAACAATTCAAATCATCAACTCCTCCGACAAATCCTACTGGAGATTTGATTTCGGCTCTCAGAAAGCTTCTCCGGCGAACCTTGGACACGCCGAAGAGGAAGAAGGCATCGTTGGTTTTCCCATCTGATTAGTTAACAATCTTTAACCTCCTCTAGTATAAAAGGTAGAAGTTTGACTACTATGTTATCAGGCAAGAGGTTAGTCATTTCAATTTTTTTTTAGTCAGTGTACTGACATTTAGATGGGATTTGAATTAATAAAATTATTGTTTAACATGTTAAATGTGAACTATAGATGAAGAATTCTAGAAGATATAAGAAAAAGTAGTTGTTTGATGTGTCTTTGTGACATTGCTTTTGGTTGTTCCGGAGAAGGTAGCCATTGACAGTGACAAAAGATCCTGCTCTGCTGCTTGGTGGTTGGTGGTGGGTGTATAATCTTTGGTTCAGATCAATTATTTGAATTATGACATTTGATCCTCATTTTGTTGAGAAAGTTTGATTCTTCGAAACAAAATGTGCTTTTAAATTCCATTATAGTCGAATATCCCACTTGGACCTTTACTTAAAAAAAAGATTTGAGCAGTTGAACCAACCCCATTCCATTAATTATCATGTTTGCACTTATCCATTCGGAGATTTTGAAGTTTGATATCTTTGTTTTAATTGATTTGTTTTTAATGTGAAAGATAAGATTGCAAGTTGAAAATGATAGATAAAAAAATTCAGTTTTCATTTGATTTGATACTCATTAACCAATTAAATCAACTGATTACTCGATTTCTCAAACCTTAATTCTAACACTGTTTTATTTTATTTTTCCATTAGAATTCTTTGCTTTCAAAGTTACGAGTTATTTTGGCTTGTATTTGTTTTTTTTTTTATGAACTGAATTTTTCCTTGTGATTGCCTAATTGGAAAGGACAAATTGCACTTAAACAGAAAAAAAAAAAATTAAAATCTATATTATTTTGTTATATGGAGTGTGCAACTTATCTACGGAATTTGTTTGGGAATGGGATTCTTTTGTGCAGTACATCGTACTACATTTTCGCCTTCTCCATGCAATTTTTGTTTCCATTATTATTTTATAAATTAAAATGTAAAAAATAAAAAATAAAATCAGTTAATAAAGGGTAAAGTTTCAAAATATTGTCTTTAATTTTAAATATTTAATTATTTAAAACTAATAATTATTTATTTATTTGTTAAATAATGGCCTATTTTCTCTCCTTAATTTACTTGCCTTTTAGCAGAATTTCTTCCAATGCTCCTGATATTGACACATAACCACTAGATATTCTTTAATTACCTATTAATCCTCCTTCACCACCGCCCTTAATCCCACCTCATTTGTCCTTGTACTCTTCACATACAAATTTCCGACTTCCCCAAAATGCCCCGGTCCAGCAAAAGAATAAAAACAATAATTGGCTCAACTAGTAATTTTATTCTAATTCATTTTCCATTTAAAAAGTAAATTAAAAATACAAATTAGCACTAGTTTGTAATTTGATTGGTGTTCTCAAATTTAAGTCAACCACGTATAAGGGGTACTTTCGTAATCGTAATCTAAGAAATGAAAGTACAAGTCGGCGAAGCGTACTCCACTGTACTTGACATATTTACTTCGGCAACCACAAGGCCTTTTGTAATCGTCGTCTCCGTCACTGCATTGACGCTTCTCTCTCCGTCACAACTTCTATACACGGAACTTTTTCTCTCTCTTTACTCTGTAACTCACTGAGTCAATAAAAAATGATGCACATGACCTTTTACTGGAGCCGGGAGGTGACTCTCCTGGTCAACTCGTGGCGTACAAAGACGTGGCTGAGTTACTCTCTGTCTCTTCTCGTTTGTCTAGTGGTCTCCGCCGTCTACCAATACCTAGAGAACCGTCGCATGCGACTCAAAGTCATTACCACCACCGGCGGTTCATCTACAACCTGTGCATCGCCAGAGACGAGCGAAGAGCCTTTGCTTCAACCGAAAAAGAGTGCAAAAAAATGGTCGGCTGCGAGGATCTGTGGAGCCTTACTCTTCGGAGTGAATTCGGCCATCGGGTATTTATTGATGCTTGCTGTGATGTCGTTTAATGGAGGGGTATTTTTGGCAATAGTGTTGGGGTTGGCTATTGGATATTTGATGTTTAGAAGTGAAGATGAGAATTTGACTCTTGGTGATAGCCCTTGTGCTTGTGCTTAGATACTTACAAAGAGTTGTGTATTCTGTTTTGGGTTTTTGCTGTGTCTGTGTGTCTTTCTTTGCCTGTGAAAAAATCTGTACTTTGGCATGACTTTGGAATGTTCTTGAGTATAAATTTTGGGGCTTCCCCTTTCTTCTGTCTAATTTTTCTCATTCAACGCAAAATTCACCCTTTGCAGGCTGATGTTTCTTTTCTTTTCTTTTTATTTTTTAATCAAGTAAGATCAGATATTAATTACAAAAGAAAAACATGCCAACCCCATTGAAAAAAAAAAAAAAAAGTAAAAAACTTCAATTGGGTTGCTCTCAGTGTACATAAAGTTTGGACCTTTTTTGAAATTTTAACCAAGGAAAATGAATCTGGGGGCGGCTTGGTAGAAATGGACACATCCACAGTTAGAGCAGGTGAGTAGTTGTTGAAATTTGTAATTTTCATTTAATCAAATTGCTTCAAATTTTTCTTGGATATTGTGGAATTATTCCTCTGATTAAGATAGAGGTTGGTGCTTGTCCTTTTCCATCTGATTATATAATTAAAACGTAATATCATCCTTGGTGGGAAGATACATTTTACATTGGGTACCTGTCTATTCTAGTAGTTAACATGGAGATTGAGGAACTCGACAGTTGCCAATTTGCCATTTCTTGAACAAAATATTTTATACAATTTGACAAATCTTCCTCTTATTTAGAGGAATTTGAATAAGTTCTTGCAAAACAAAACAAAACAAAACAAAAAAATTTGAAGTATATTGCTATATTCTCAATAGTAATTAATTTCTATAATCTATACTTCCACTTTGCTTGAATTGTAAGGAGAGTTAAAACCACTTCCAATGTTGTCATAAATAGCAGAATCTGAAAAGGCTATGCGAGACAGTGGCAGTTTGATCCGATTTCTCCAACCGCGGCGCCTGGTTTTCTGGGTTTCGGTTTCTTCCTCGCTTTCCATTCCTTCCTTTTCAAAGCATTTCTTGGCAGAAGTTTCATCAGGAACTATGTACACAAATGGTGCAGAAAATGTATCATCAAAATCCTGAAGAGATTCCAGGACCTTGACTACACAACTCATTGTAGGCCTACCCTTTGGATTATGACTTAAACATTTGTATGCTAATGCAGCTGCCTTTTGTGCTCCATTGTAAGGAAATTGCCCTTCAAGTCTAGGGTCTATAATCCTATCAAGCTTATGTTGATCTTTCAACAATGGCCTTGTACATTCTACAAGACTCTGTTCTCTCCCCAGCCGAGTATCGTCCATGGATCGTTTACCAGTTAATAACTCCAACAAAACTACCCCAAAGCTATACACATCACTCATTGTTGTAAGGTGACCTGTAATTATCGGGTTATTAAACTAGGGTTAGGTTTTCAGGATAAATAATAAATTTACAGAAAAAAAAATGTGCTGTTGGGGATGAGTCACTTCAGGGATGATATCAGGATTTATTAACAATTCAACATCACCTGTCATAACATATTCAGGAGCTGCATAACCTTGAGTACCCATTACACGTGTGGTCACATGTGTCTCTTCTCCTTCAGGACCATCCTTTGCAAGCCCAAAATCTGAGAGTTTTGCAGTGTAATCCTGTAGAAGGACAAAGAAACATCGATTAAAGCCTAGCAAAATATTATATTAACAAAAACGAAAGCTGAAGAGATTTAAAGCTTACAGAGTCCAACAAAATATTTGAAGTTTTAAAATCTCGGAATATCACAGGTTTATCACTTTCATGAAGGAAGGCTAATCCTTTTGCTGCTTCTAATGCAATTTTCATTCTAGTCGACCATGGCAATGCAGCTGAATATCCTGCATATACTCAGGAGAATTAAGAATAATACAAAAATTCATCTAGTTCTAAAAAGAAAATTTAAAAATTTTGCATTTTTCCAGTAAGCAGAAGCAACATACTTCTAAAGAGTTGATTCTCTAAGCTACCTCTTGGCATGTATTCATATACCAGGAGTCTTTGATCCTCTTCACAACAATATCCAATCAATTTAACAAGATGCGGATGCCTAAGCTGCCCAAGAAAGATTATTTCTGCCTGCAAGAAAATTAATCATTATCACTAATTGATTAGAGATCAATCAAGAGACTAATTAACTTGTAGAAACTAACCATCCATTCTTTATGACCCTGCATACCATCCAAGTCAAGAGACTTAACTGCTACAGGTTGAGCCTTTAAACCAGGTCTAAGCTTATCATCAATAAACCCTTTGTAAACTGGTCCAAACCCACCTTCACCAAGAAGATTAATTCTTGCAAAACTCTGTGTTATGATTCTTAGCTCTGCAAATGTAAAAATATGCAGCTTCGGACCCGCGAAAGAGTTGGAGAGATCTTCAACACACAGTGGGCTACTTGGATTACTTACATCTGTTAGAGATAACCTCCTGAAAGAATTATGCTTGAATACCTGATTTTCAGATTCTTCCAATGGCTCACTTTTGTAACAACTCAAGATCATACAGTTCCATGTACCCTTTTTCATTGTCATCTTTAAAGCTCCAAATCTACAATTTGTACAACAAAAATTGTAAAGAAACTATCAATTCTTTTCCATATGAAAGCAAAAGAACCAGAGGAGGCCTAAACTTATATTCTCTCTTTCACTGGCCTACTACTAATACTTCTTGAGGCTATATATATATATATATAGAGAGAGAGAGAGAGAGAGGGGAACCAAAGACTTGCATTTAAAGAAAAAAATCTTTGGGGGGAGAAGATAGCTTCCATGATTAAAATATCAAGCTGAGATGAGAGTCTACATATTAGTTAGGGAGAGATGACTTGGCTACCTCTTGACTTCTACACCAAATAGAAAACAAAGAAAGACAAACAAATGTCTTTTCAAGTTGCTTTTTTTTACTTGTATACTAGTTTTCTTTCTTTAAATTGAACAGTTCCATTTCATCTGTTTTGCTATTGATAGTCCATGTGAATCCCCTCAAAGCCTCTTCCTATTTACAATAAGCATATGAGATGTCAACAATTATTTTGTTTGTTGGGTTGATAATTTCATAATTGTGTGATTTACTATTGTATTAGTATTTAATGACTGAATATTTGCAAGTATTTAAATAATGGTGAATATTTTTCATATAAAAAATTTTGATTTAGAATTCAAGAATGGTTTTAATAAAAGATGAAATGCATTTACAAGATCTTAATTCTTTTATATTCTGGGAGGAAGGAGGGAGGGAGGTCATCCATTCTTAATAGACAAGTATAAACTTTTGTAGAATTTTCTAAGAACATTTTGTGTATTGATGACCTACAGGAAAAGCTTCTAGAACAAATTTGTCCTCATAATTATAATCTAAAAATTAACAGCTCTTGCTTGATCCATTTGAAGTGCATATAGCACTGATTTTGAATATTTGACCTCATTTGAAATTAAATCATCTATAAATATAGCAATTCAACTAATTCAATTGATAACCATCTGATTATTAATGGTACATGGTTATGAAATTCAAAGATTAAGGTCAAGGAAAAATGGTGAACCAATCGATCTACCCACAACCACCCCAGTCTCTCTAGGGAATTTTACCAAACACTTTGCATATATATATATATATGTATATATGACATATGCTTTGGATTAAAAATATTATATATTATGCATGATAAATGCAAATGTAAAGTGGATTTCACAGTGATTAGTGATTACCAGCCGCCATGGTTTAAAACATGAAGCACGCCTTTTAAATTTGGTATTAAGAAAGGTGATAAGACTTAATAACCATTAATTAATTAATTAGATGCCATTATCATTGGAAATTAAATTGATAAATAATGACATCACCTTAAATGTTGTATTTCTTGTCATTGACAAATCACAAGTACTGGATTATATTATACAACCCATCTCCCACTTTAACTACCGTGGTTCCCTCGTCGATAAAATAAAAAACTTCAAACAATATAAAAATTATTAAATACTACTAAATCAGCTAATTTTATTAAACTGATTTTTAGTTGAAATTTATATGGTTGATCAACAGCTGTACACGTATACTCCTTAAATGGATTATTGCCACGTGTCGACTGGCCAATATAAAACCAGCAAATTATGAGAAGAATAGAAAATATGTTGAGCCCATCGGTCTTTTTCCTATCACCGCGACAAATGGAGTGATTTGATATTAATTTGACGTCAAATGATTAAAATTTTTATGTTTGATAGTTTATAATATTGTTAAATGTTATTGGTTTGTAAGAATTTTTATGTTTATAATATTATTTCGATTTATTTAATTTTTTAATAAGATTATATCTAACCTGTATAATTAAAGAGACAAAAAAATTACGGGGAAACTAAAATATTAATAAAAGAAAGAAGAAAATATTTTATATTACGAATATTTGTTAGAGACATGACCAAACATGTATATTCACAACTCATTTATTTTTATTTTTAAAGCATAGGAAAAATTAGGTAAATTTAGGCCGTTTGTTTGATGCAGTATTGCAGTATGTTTCTCTACTAAAAGGTTCAGTGCATGTTACACAAACTATAAGGTGCCGTCTGGCTATACAAAACATGTATTAAAATAAATTTTTTTTAATAAAGTTTTTACAACAATTTTTACATGAACATTTACTGTTTTTTTTTTTTATTATGTTCCTTTTTTTTTTCTGACAACAACTATTTTTAATTAATTAATTAATTAAAGACCAATTTCATTGATCTAAGAAATCAATAGTTGTTGCCTTATAGTCGAAGAAAGAAATGAACTATTGAATCAATTTTCACGTTTTCAATGTTTTTTTAATTCTTATAATTTTGACCGTAGTAAATATTATTTGTTTTCTGTAATTTTACTTTTATATATGTACATAACTAATCTATTTATATTCATGAATTTAATCTAAATGTTATGAAAGTCAAAATTTCATACTCTCAAACTCATTTATCCGCATACAAAGTCATCAGATCAAATTTTTACTCCGTCCCATGTATTTGGAGAAGATGTTGTTTTTTGGGATTTTTATAAAGAAATTTATGCCTTTTTTATTATTTAGTTATAAAATAAAAAACAATGAAATATGATATATTTTTATAAAAAGAGAAAAAAACCAATGGTATCTAATTGATTAATTTTACTCTTATTTTTTTAAATTTTTTCGTTTCAAATTGTATTATGTATAATTCTTATATTTTGATAATTTTGGATTTATCAATAATCTAGAGATTAATTATATTATTAAAAAAAAATCAAAAATCAAAATTGAATTGCATTATTAAATGCATAATAATTTATGTGATGTAATAGGTGGGCTAATGTTGGTTTCATTGAACAAATGGCGCAGTTATATTTTGCCCGTATCATGACTCTGTTCTTTCAACAGTACAAAATGTCTAACGAGTATTAAAACATGCAAGCATTTTAATTGAAATTGTAGTTTTTGTAAAATTAATTATAGTTTGAAGATCAAAATTATTAAATCAAAACTGAAAATATAAACATTAATGAATAAATAGAATAAATAAATAATGTGTACACTAAGATATAGCCTAGTGGTAAGTGCATATACGACTTGGTAATGGATCCAGATTCGATTTTACTTTCCTCGTTACTCAAAAAAAAAAGAATAAATAAATAATGTTCACAATATTTTAGTTATTTGTATGTATTAAATGAATTTAATAATTAATAATCCTATAATAAGTCTATTGTATTAGTGAAAATATTTCTTATTTTCTTTTTTTCGATATTAATAATCCAAACAATAAATTTATTGCATTGATAAAAAAAATAACTCTTCATTTTTTTTACTAATTAGCAATATACCATGCTATGCATGGTTTGAAAAAAAAGTAAAATAAAGTAAAATTGAGAGAATATATATAATTTATAGATTTTTGAATGAATTTTTTTTATTATGCTATTAAAAAATATTATAAAGATATATCAATAGTGAAAAAAATACAGCGTGACTTTTGAATATTAAATTTTTGATTATTAAAGTAAAAATAAGTAGATAGACATATGTTCAGGAATATCGATTGAAAATATTGAAAATTATATAGATAAATAAAAAAAGAAAAGCAAAAATGAAAGATGGTCAAATTCATTAATTTGATTCATAAATTAATTTCTTTTCAAATAATTATAAAAAAATTAAGTCATATACATGTCATTAATTTGGAATTCTATGTGGCAATACAAAAAAAAAAAAAATCATATTAAATAATCTCTAAAAAAGGAGACAAAAAAAAAATTGAATAAAAACTACTAACCCCATTAGTGAAAATAGTTGAGATGTAGAAAATTTTGAATTTTAAAAAAATAATAATATATTTAAATGCAACGACTAATATACCTTTGCCGAGAATACAGAAAAATATATAACTTATATATAGTATTTCTAAAAAAAACTAAAGTGTTTATGAGGTAATTTAAAATTTTAAAATAATATATTAACACATCATTTAAAAAAAATGAAAACGTTTAGATTGGAAACGTTAAATATATATTACCGATTGTTAAAGAAAACGTTTGCTACTTCACAAATTTAAAAGTAAACATTTATTACAAAGCAATGCATTAACACATTAATTGAATAATTCGTTGTTATTAAACTTTATCATTTTTTAAAAATTAATAATTAATAATAATTACTTAAAGCCTTCAATACATTAAATAACCAAATAAAAATCAAATCAAAAACATTAATTCAAAATAAATCCAAACAAAATCAATACATTAATATATTAAATAATCAAATCAAATCAAAAAAAAGACACAAACTCAAAATAAATCTAAACTAAACCAATACATTAATACATTGAATAATCAAATCAAACCATGCCAAGTGGACGCCAAATTGGAGGAATATGCCACATGTCAAATTAAAATACTAAGTGGATATGCCACATATCAACTTCTTAGGGAAAAAATGTATCCCGTATAAAACTAAAGCCATAACATTACTACATTGAATAATCAAATCAAACCATGCCAAGTGGACGAACAAATTGGAGGAATCATGCCACTGTCAAATTAAAATACTAAGTGGATATGCCAACATAACAATCAACTTCTTAGGGAAAAAATGTATCCCGTATTATATATCATACTAATATATATTATATATATTTTACTTTTATTACTTTTTCATATTTACTTATTACTTTTTCATATTCATATTCACTTTATTATAAATTTGTAATACTATAAAAAAAATGATCTTGAAAATTTATTTGATGAATAATTAAATAATATTATTGACTTCATTAATTATTAAAAGCAACTGAAAAATTAATTATATGAAATGATATAAATGATATTGTTAGTTATTTAATTATTGAAGAAAACTGAACCATTTAACATTATTAAATTAAAAGAAAACTATAAAATTTATTATCTAAAATAATATTAAAGATATTGTTAATTATTTATTTAATTATTGAAAAATTTGAAGAACATTTAGCATTATTAAAATATTTTAATATCATATTAACTCAATTATTTTCCTTGTCAATTAGCACCTTAAAAATTATTTCTCTTGTCACTCCAACGATTTAATGTTTTGATATTATGACAGGTAAACCGTTTTAAAATTTTATTAATCATTAAAAAAATTGAAAATTATTTCTTATTTAAAATATCATTAATGACATTTAATTCCATTGAGTTGTCTTTGTTGGTACGTTTTGGCGTCAGGACTGAAAATTAAAATACCTTCTCACTCTTTCTCCTTCAGTCCTTCTCAAACTTAAAAGCTGAGAACCATTTGTTTATGGGAAAAAAAAAAAAAATTATTATTAAAAGAGGATTTGGTGAGCCGGTCACCATAAGACTCCGACCAAACCAATTTTCACGGACTTTCCTTTTCTTTCTGCATCCACTTCATCTATTTCCAAACTATCACGAAAGGAAATGGTTTATCTTCTTTTCTTATATGGTTTTAAGGGCACATGATATTGAAATATTTTCTTTTTTTTTTTTTTAAATAATTATTCTTCTGCATCACCATTTATAGAAAATATTCGCCTATATATTTATTGCTCATATATCCAATTAATAATTAATTATCATTAACAGATTTGTTAACATCTGTTATCCATGCAGCAAAGCAAATGTAATTTTGCCTAATTGGGAGGCCAGTTATTAAGATTGGTCCTAAATAAAAATTAATCATTCAAAAAAGGGAAGAAGCAAAGAGAAATTCCTAATTAGGTGCATATTTGTAATATTTCCTATATACATAGGAATCTATAAGCTTAGTGCATGAATGGATTCATATCCCAAGACAATCTAGTGATGAAAAAAAAAATACATAAAAATGGTAAAAAAATTTTGAAAAAATATAAATTTTTATTAGAATAATAACATTTCTAATTATACATGGAAAAATAAAAAAGATAAAATATAAACATTTTTTTTAAATTTATATTTTTATTAATTTGATATGCAGTAAATCTGATTTAGATAAATATTTTTTAATTACAGTAGTTATTTGATAGGCTTGGTGTATTATGGATGGGTCGCTCGATACACTAAACTAAAGTAGGTAAGTAATTAAAAAAAAAAAAAAAAAAAAAAAAAAAAAAAAAAAAACAAAAGAAAGAAAAAACACGTTCTTATTTATTACAGCAAGTCTACGAAAAAAAAAAAAAAAAAAACAAAAGAAAAAGAAAAAACAGTTCTTATTTAATTACAGCAAGTCTACGGCCCAAGTAACCGTGTTTTTCTCTCCAACCCCTCCTACTCTTCCAAAGGGTTTTATCCTCTCTCACGGTTACTTTTTTGGACCGCAAAAATTAATCTCCAATGGCACTCTCTTTTCTTAGCCCTGTTTCTCTATATGCTCACTATCTCCGTTCCTGCTTCACCTCCGCCGGCCTTTCACGACACTCCGTTGACATCGACACCGAAACGACAATCCACCTTTGGGCTCCCAGTTCAAATCAAACCTCCACCGCAAACAAACCATCTCTAGTCTTCATCCATGGCTTCGGTCCTGTCGCTCTCTGGCAATGGCGGAGACAGGTTCAGTTTTTTTGGCCGCACTTTAATATTTACGTGCCTGACCTAATCTTTTTCGGGGAATCAACGACCAAGTCATCGGAGAGATCAGAGATCTTTCAGGCAAAGTCCGTCGCGAAATGTCTTGAAAAATTAGGAGTAGAAAAGTATTCTGTAGTTGGCACCAGCTACGGCGGGTTTGTGGCGTACCACATGGCCAGAATGTGGCCGGAGAAGGTAGAGAAAGTTGTAATAGCGAGCTCCGGTGTTAACATGAAGAGAAGTGATAACGAAGAGTTGGTCAGAAAGTCAAAGTTGGAAAATATTGGCGATCTTATGTTGCCAAAAGAGGCGTCGGAGTTGAGATCTTTGCTTGGCCTCACCGTCAACTGGCGTCTCAATATGATTCCTGATATTTTCTTGAATGACTTCATTCATGTAAGTGATCAACAATAATTCTAAACTTCTTGATTCTCCATAGTAACTTAAAATACAAGTTAGTAAGTAATTGTGTTAAATTAATTAACTAACAAATGAAATGCGTGAAGATTTTTAGGACAACACACAGGCTGTGTGTGCTGGGAGAGCCGCAATATATTGTAATTAAAAACATTTTTAATTCAATATTTACATTGGAAATATTTTGATTAGGTTCCATTACAGCTCACTAAGCATAATCTTTATATTTATAATTAAGACAAAACAAATATATAAAGCTCAGTTCTTGTTTTATTTTTTCTTTGGCTTGATTCTGCAATTAATTTTTGTTTTTCCTAACAATTGAATTGAAATCTCCATGGTATCTGAAAATTAATGGAAATATTTTTATTTGGGTGAAGAAATTGTACTCAGAAAACAGGAGCAAGAAGATGGAACTCCTAAAGGGATTATCATTTGGACACGATGAAACAGTAAATATTTCTCCACTCCAACAGGTAATTACAGTAGTATAGTTTTGATAGCTAAATTTGTTTTTGAACATCTATATAAATATCTAACTCCATTTAGGATGTGCTGTTGGTATGGGGAGAACATGACGAGATATTCCCCTTCAAAATGGCAATTGAACTCAAAGGGTACGTACCCACCCACTTCAACTTCATCACTTACCCTAAATACTTTCTTTCTGGATAAACTCAATCTATTGGATAATTAATATAGCTTTTTCACTGGGTGCATGCAGGTTGATTGGGAAGAAGGTGAAGTTGGAATCAATAAAGAATGCAGCTCATGTACCTCAAATTGAAAGATCAAAGAAATTCAACTACATTGTCAATGGTTTCTTGCGTGGTTCTTCATGATATATAGATGTTTACTGCTCTACATACAAAAGAATATGGGGGGACCTTTTTTATAATTAATAGACTAGCTAGGGCTTCTTCTCTAGCTTCAGTTCAGTTATACTTATACATTACTTATCATCTTTACTCATAGAGGCCCAAGGACTGTGTATGTAGACTTTGTATGCAATGCAAGCTTTTCCCCTCTATTAATTTATCCCTTTTAGTATCAAGAAGGAAATGATTTTATTAACTAAGATATTAATGTATATATATGAATTTCCTCCATTTTACATGTAATTACAGTTTGTGCATCTATTTATAACCGTATTAATTTCACACCTACCCAAAAAAAAAAAAAAGATTTTAAAAAATTAGAATGATAGCCACGTGGATTCCATGGTTTATTGGGTTATTCCAGATTGATTTTGTTTTCTTGGGCCTCAACTACTTCCAGACCAAATTTTAAAATGAAAGAGTTAAGGTTTTGATGTGGACTTTCAAACACTCCAAATACAAATTTGGTTTAGACACTTGAATTTATTTAAAAATTCTGTTTACAAGGGCAAGAATTAACCGTTACAGTATCAATAAATACGTACAAAATGTATATTGTAAGATGCTTTAGTACTGAGTTTGAAGCGGTATTGGGATTCTTAGCCGTGTGAAAGTGGGAGTTGTATAAAAATACAAATACGTACAAAATGGAGGTCAACACGTCAAGTCTTGGAAAAGAAAGGAAACGATCCCAATTCCCAAATTACTACGATATTGACAAATAAATCATTTTCTCATTTGATTTTAATTTTGCAGTATCTATGTTTTCTTCCCTTCATGATGAACACAGCCAATTTTCAAGTCAAATTAATTTTTATTTTCAATTAGTCAAAAAAATTATTAAAAATTATCCAAAATATTTAATGCTTAATCACAGTAATTAGGTGATCAGCAATGAAATATGAATGTTGACTTAATGCCAATCTAACTGTCTTTAATTATTCTATTTATTTTGTTAGGTGTAGATAAGTATTTCTCATTAAATGCTTAAAAATGATTATATTTCTGGGAGTATTTAATTTTTTTTTTTTTAATTTTTGATCCATGCATTCAAAAACTTATCGAGCACACAGATTGGAGTTCAAAGCCTTCAAGACTAAATTTTCATTTTTTATATCCTATATTAATAATTTTTCGAGGTACATGTGACTGGTTTTTAGTCTTTTAAAAACAAAATGAATATGAAAATTCATTACTGGATATGCTATTTTAATAAAAATTCAATTATAAGTAAAAAACATAAAATTTTAATTTTCTCTACTAAAGTATAAAGAAAACGAGTTAAGTCATAAACAATTATTAATTGGACTAGTAATCTTCAAATAATATGTATGAACACAATATTATTATATTTCAATTTAACTAATTCATAATTAATTCAAGAACCCATTAAAAGTCAAGAATTTGAAATTCATCTTTGAATAAATGAATAGATTTACAGATTTGTTCCAAATAGAAAATCATATTACAAATATATAGCTGTAAATTCTAAGTATCTAATTATTTCTAATAACTAATCATTCAAAAATATTCTTCTCGTAGCTTAAAATTAAGGAGGAATAATATATTTAAATAAAAATAGAATTAAATAGACTCTTTTCGCTAACAGTTTTTAGGTGTAACGTGTATATTAATTTTGAGAATGAGAGATGGACGAGGCTTATTATGAAATGTTTTTATTTTTTATGTTAGATGAAATATTAAAAAAACAATTTACAGCAGTTAATTCATTTTATAACTAAATAGTAATTAATTTTACCGGACAGGTAAAAATAAAAAGACAAAAGAAATGCTGATGCGAAACTTGTCCTGTAGCAGAGGTGAGGACGTGATGTCCTTTGGTCGTAAGCGTGGGAAGATATTCGAGTACACAGAGAGAGACAGAGAAAGGAAAGGAAAAGAAAGGAAAGAGAAGAAAGCGGAGAGGAGAAGAGAAGATAAGAGAAGAGGAGAGGGGAGGAGGAGGAGCAGAGTCTAGTTAGGATATTAGTCACAAAGACAGTCACAGAGCTTTTTTTTTGTATCTAAGTGTGTGTATTTTCCCAAGAAAAGAGTTGCCCATGTACACACTGTAATCATATATAAATCAACCCTCTACATTTCCTTCAATAATGCCTATATTACATCACATTGTTATTATTATTTTTTTATTGTTACTATTCTCTTCTCTTTTGAACTTTGACTGAGAAGAAGGCAAGTACAAGCAAGCAAGAGAGAGAAGAGGCTTCTTTCCTTGCAGCTTTCGGCGCTCTTTCTCTCTTTCCCTCCTTCCAGATTTGGCCAGCTCTTCTCTTGCTTCCCCTTTTTTTTATTTATATATACACTATTATAAAAATATATCTACTCTTTTAGTTATTAGAGCAACAACAAACAAGGACCAGCCAATTCCTCTGCTTCTTTATATTCTACTTAAACCAAATCAGCCTAATCTTTAGCAAATTGGTTTCCTTTACCACAAGCAGGTAACTTTTTTTAAGCTCACTCTCTCTTTCTAGATCTTCCCCTTTTCTGGGTTCGTTTTATTGGAGGGATCTTTCCTGTGCTCTAACAGTAGCAGATCAAGAGGTTTTTGCTTGTTTCTTATTGATTCTTTTCTGGGTTTGGCTTATAATGCTTCTTGCTTGTGTCTTTTGATTTTGAAATTGATGGGGGCCATTCGATTAATCTGCTTCATTTTTTTTAATTTATTTTTCTCAATATTCTTCAAGACAAAAACTTTTCAGTTTGGCTGCTTTTTGAATTGGACAATAAATTATTCTTTTGGAATTTGGAGCAATTAGTGTTGCCGTTTTAACGGGGGAAGGAAAGAGCGTGGCTTAGGCCTGAAACATTGGGTACACTTCCAGAGTGCACACGGTATATTTATTGTGGCATAAGTGCAGATGCATTTTCTGGGCATTCTATATGTGTATTAATTGTGTCTACATCATATATTTTTGGTCCATGGTGTGTTTTGGATTCACGAGAAATGACATGTAAATTTTGGGGACTTGCTTGCATATTCCAACTTATGTACGCAAGAGCATAATCAAATGCCGGTTAATTCTCATACGCAATGTATGAAGTCATAATGCTTAATCCAGTCTCTAGCTGTATGACAAGAATTTGCAGTTTGAACAGTGAATTTTAGCATTTGAGTTGAACCTTACGCTTTGTCACCCACAACGAAATCAAGCACAACAGTTTAATGGCTGGGGGATGGGGTGGGCGTTTTGTTATACTGTTGATTAAGCTTTAAACGTTTATTTTTCTTTCAAAAAAGACGTGTATGATTTTAAACGTCTTGTATATGTTTACAGCACTGTGTTCAGGTTCGGTTGACCAGTCATGAATGATACTTATACAAGGGATTCAAAGAATTTTTTGGTACCTGGTCAAGCTTGATCATTGCCTTGTCTATGCTGTCTATTGGAATACAAGATATGGGCATGCTCTGCAGTAAACAGCGTCGTTATAATGAAGCAGACGCTGAAGAGAATGCACAGGTGAATTATGTTTTCATGAAAAACAAGCTTCTTTGCCTTCCACTCACAGTTACTAGAGCAATCTTGAATAGTTTAATCTGCAACAGTATTTATGCTTTATTCTTTTCTCTCTCGTAACGCAAATTGATATTTAACATTAAGCATCTTCAGGCTGCAGAAATTGAAAGGCGGATTGAGCAAGAAACAAAGGCTGAAAGGCATATTCAAAAACTCCTACTACTTGGTACTTCCAATTTGAATGAACCTGTGATTGCATTAATTGTTTGGCATCTATAAAGTAGTTGCTTGTCAATGTAGGAGAGTTCCATATACATGGTTTAGAAAAATAGGGTCAACAGGAGGCACCGTGCATGATTTCCATGAAATAGTTCCTTCCTGCATTTAGTGGGACAATGATTATGAATTTCATCACTTTCACATGCTTTTCTTTTGGATGGCTTATGGTGTTACCTGAAGACTTGAACGTTAATTTCCTTCATTTTGTTGGTGAAAAAGTTTTTGTTCTTTTTTCTCTTCATATCTTTAGGCTACGGATAGAGATAACTTGAGGTGGAGTGCTCAAGTAACATAAATATTTGACTGCTTTCCTTAGTACACAGTTTCTGTTTTCTGATGCTGTGACCGATTAAAAAACTTGTGCTTGTTTATGTCAGCCTGCATATTCAAGTATAGTTTCTTTATTTGAAATTCGGTAGTGCAATTATTTTATTTTGACTTCTTTCCTTTCTCTTGTGTGCCTTCAAATGCTTTGGTTCCTTTTCCATTTTTTTTATCCCATTTTCTTTCCCTTTCTGGATTGTTTAATGTGCTGTTTTTTACAACCTTTTATGATGAAGGAGCTGGAGACTCTGGGAAGTCCACAATATTTAAGCAGGTAAGATATTATCTTACTCCCTTAATTATGTTTATTGAAATCCTACTTATACAAAATTTTCATGCATGATGCAGATAAAGCTACTGTTTCAAAGTGGATTTGATGAGTCGGAATTGAAGAGCTATATCTCAGTCATACATGCCAATGTCTATCAGACAATAAAAGTATGCAATACTTGACAGGGTGTGTTGGTTATTTCCCTTTTTGCATAATGTAAAGAATATGTAGAGTCGGCCATGATGGCAACAATTTGAATTTTAGAGTTGTGAATGTTGTATTGAGACTGCAAACAATGTGTTTGAACAGATATTGCATGATGGATCAAAGGAATTGGCTCAAAATGAAACAGATTCATCAAAGTATGTCATATCCAGTGAAAATAAGGTTTGAATTCACCATTTCAATGTCTATTGCATTGTTTCAAGTGAGGCATTTCTTTCTATTTTGGTCAGCAATGGTTTATTAGAGATGCAATGTTGTGAGTCATCTAGCACCCATTGTTGGAATGGAATGTTGCGAAAATTTGACGGTTTTTGTTATTTTCCTGAAGAATGTTGGAGAGTCCTGTTTTTAAGAGGATTCGCTGCTATAATCAATTCGTTTTTCATTGTACATCAGGAAATTGGAGATAAATTTTCAGAAATTGGAGGTAGGTTGGATTATCCATGTCTCACCAAAGATCTTGCACAGGAAATTGAAACTTTATGGAAAGATGCTGCAATTCAGGTAGTCAGTTTGTTATGTAAATACATATATTGATTACCAACAGCCAAGCATCTTTCTGATGGCTTCAGATTTTATTTTTATGTTTATCTATTAGATAATTGAAACTAATCTTTTCAATTGTTTATCAATGGGGCATTCCTAGTATTAATGTTAGTTTATACTTCTAGGAAACTTATTCCCGGGGTAATGAGCTTCAAGTTCCAGACTGTGCCCATTATTTCATGGAAAATTTGCAAAGATTGTCTGATGGCAATTATATTCCAACTAAGGTATTTAGTGAATTTTGCTTATTCTTTCCATATCATGCAAATTTTATCCATATCTTTAGACAAAATTATCCATATCGGGATAATACGTTTTATAATGAAGTGAAACTATTGGCCAAATGCAGCATATACTGATAACATTATCAAAAAAGCATCTGGATTGCTCTGACTCATGCTGATGCGTGTGCTAATCACGATGAGACTGTCTTGATGCAACAGCTAATATAAAATATAGATCTTAGATTTCTCTAGAGGGGTGGATTTGGGGGAGACTCCAAAATATTTTTAAAATTTACTTTACAAAATAGTGCAATTTTTTTTATTTGGTCCCCTAACTTTTGAATACTTTTCTTTGGCCCTTCCTGGTTTTGGAGTGTAGCTCCGCCCCTGCTTCTTTACTGTTTATATTGTGAGGGAATATTGGATTAGCTGGTGCAAGGTAGGGCTAGAACTTTTTTAGTTTGGTCAGCTGATAATACCATTGAGAAATTGAAAAAATACATGATCAAATGAAGTTGGAAAATAAATTAAAATTACAAACTTTAAAAATTGTAACTGTATTTTTGTTTTTCTAAGTCTATTCATTTGCCAGTATAAGTATTAATGAGAAAATTTACATGTCTCATCAATGTGACTAAAGTTTGATAGAAAATAAGTAAAGAAAATAAACATGATGAAAAAGGTGAGGAAGAGAAAATTAGTGCATTTTGCTTGAAGTGTGATTCAATGACTCTTTATGTTGCAAAAGAAATCCTTCATATTTTTCCTGGATTCTGATAAATAGACAATGCTTGCCAGAAAAAGAATAACTAATTTAAACTTAGTTAACTATTTTAATTATCATTAACCTGTGATGGAAATTGATAAATATAGCTCAACTGGGAGCTTATTCCTTGACGTGTATTTTGAAACGTGCATGAAAACTTTACGAGTGACTATAAAGCATGGGTTATTGGTTGGGGTGTCAGTGGGGAGGGTGCAGGGACATTAATAAATTTCCTATTTCATATATGATAATGCTAAAATAATTTAACAAAAGACTTAAATTAGTTCCACTTTTGTTTCTATTATGCATTGGGTTTTAAATTTTTATAGCCAGCTTCTCTGGACAGCTTATTTTGAAAACTTTGCTTAAATATTGATATGACATTTACAGTTATTTTCACCCGCTTCTAAGTGTACTTTTGATATTTCAGGAGGATGTTCTTTATGCAAGAGTACGTACAACTGGTGTTGTAGAGATCCAGTTCAGGTGAACATTTAAGTTTTATAATTTGACTGATCTTGACCCTTTAACATGGGATCATGACACTAAACATCTTTGTCTTATAGCAGTTTTACTTGCAAATAAACTACAACATGATTGAAAAGTATGTTTTTCTGTGCGTCTGGCATCACAAAAGAATAATCTTCCATTTATTTAATCCATATGTTCCTTATATGTGCACAATGGCTTTATATAGTTAAATCAATAACTCGTGATGGCTTCAACTTGGCAGCCCTGTTGGAGAAAACAAGAAAAGTGGTGAAGTTTATAGACTTTTTGATGTTGGTGGCCAGAGAAATGAGAGACGGAAATGGATTCATCTATTTGAAGGAGTTACAGCTGTAATTTTTTGTGCCGCGATTAGCGAGTAAGATTACCCATTTTATCCATAGGACATTGAACCTTGTTTTTTAAGCAACGATAAGTATTCCCTTTTAATATGGGATATTTGATTCCCTTTTAAGTAGTTTGTGCAATAACTGTTACTTATGTGACATGTGTCATTACTGTCTGAGAGCAGTCTCTTTTAAAATTTACCAGAGTGAGCGCTTAACATTTAGTTTGAAATGTGAAAATTATAGCACCAGGGCATATTTCAATTGGAACAGACCTTGAATAGGTAATTTGTGATTTAGGTATGATCAAACACTCTTTGAGGATGAAAACAAGAACCGTATGATGGAAACAAAGGAACTTTTCGAATGGGTCCTGAAGCAGCCATGTTTCGAGGTTTTCCTTTATGCCACTTATTTTCATTTTCTCTCTCTCTTTTTTTTTTCTTTAATATTACATTGTTATATTAGGCTTGTGAATTTAGATGGTTGCAATTCTTGTGTGCAGAAAACATCCTTCATGCTGTTTCTTAACAAATTTGATATATTTGAAAAGAAGGTTCTAAAAGTAAGAGTTACATGGTTCATTTTTTATTAGTAAATACAAGTAAGCATTAGTTTGAACCTGTGACATTCCACATTGTGTAGGTGCCGCTGAATGTATGTGATTGGTTCAAAGATTACCAGCCAGTTTCAACAGGAAAACAAGAAATCGAGCATGCATACGAGTAAGCATTTTTGTACATGTTTTCCAGTTAGTTGCTTTGGTCGAACGATATTGACACATTGAATGGATAAGAAATGCAACAATCTTATTTTACAATTTTCTAGTGATGTACATTTTGCTCAACTTTAGATTAGTTAATGGGTGTATGATGAGCTTCAATTGATAGCTATATAGTACATTGCTAGAATTAAGGTTTTAATGTTAGGACAGTTTATTGAGCTTGATGATACAGCCAATTGTAGGAACTTGCCAAAATAATTGGTGAATCCTTGGTGGCTTATCGATGCTTTTTGAACCATCCAAAATTACTTTCTTGTTTCCAGGCACTCACTGATCATTACTGTTGATCTTATCCTTCAGATATGTCAAGAAGAAGTTTGAGGAGTTGTATTTTCAGAGCACAACCCCTGATCGTGTGGATCGTGTGTTTAAAATATATAGGACCACTGCCCTTGATCAGAAACTTGTGAAGAAAACTTTCAAGCTTGTAGATGAGACTTTAAGACGAAGAAATCTCTTCGAAGCTGGCTTATTGTGACCAAGAAGGATTTACTTTTAAAGGAAATGTTCATAGTTTGCAGAACTTAGTACTTTGAAAATTAAGAGTTGGAAGAAACACCTTCATCTGATGACTGCTGGCGTTGCAGGCTAAAAATTTTGAATTTTCATTTGGTTTTACTTGCGCATGCCCAAAGAAGAATATTTTACCAACCCCCCATGAACATGATTTCCTTTGACTGGTAATTTGTCTAGAGAAAGACCTTCTGAGAGGAAATGTTTTCTTGCCTGTTCTGTTTTCAGATAGAACATATATATGAAAGCAACCTTGTGTTCTTTCTATTCCAACACAGATCATTATCATGTTTTTTCTGCCCTAATTAACTTTTTTTTTAAAAAAAATTCAGCTTCTGCAGTCATCAGAGGAATATTCTTAGCTATGTTGTGCTGGTTTATGTTTTTATCTTTCCCTTAGGATGAATCCCCTGAATACGAATCAGCTTGTCTAAGTGCAACTTTCTTATTAGGAAGATCTTTCTTGGATCTTTTTTCTACTTGCAGCTTGTCAAACATTTCAATGGTGTCAAAATTTATTGTTCTCTGTTTTTTTTTTTTTTTTTTTTTTTTTAATGGTGTCAAAATTTTTGGTTCTCTGGCTTTATTTTTTTATTTTCTTTTTTTTTTTGATTCATTTGATTTGTTTTTTTTTTTTTTTTTTTTTTTTGATCATTTTGATTTGGTGGTGCGTGTATTGTCAAATCAATGGACATTGGTGTTTGAGCATACCAACAAGATACCAACTCAAGATGTTGATGTTGCTTATATTATTCATTTTTCTACACGTGAAATTCGTTGTCAATGAGACTTTGGTGGGTCCCAACCCTTAATAAAGAAAAATATGGTTATTTTCGTCGGTTGCATTGCAGTTGTGGAAGGCTTACATGCTTCCAATGAGATTAGGTGCATTCCACGTTTGCTGCTCTTCAACGTGCATGCGATGATGCGACTGCCGACTTGCCTGCGAGGTTTAGCCCCACCCACCAACTATGGTCCCTAACGCTCTGTTTTTCTGCGTCTTACTAGAAAGTAGAAAAATGTCACACCAATGATTTCTCTTTCTGATGTCCATTTTCTAGAAAATAAAACTTTGCGGAGTTACGAACTTTTAACTTAGCAGTAACTTTTTTCTTTTAGAACGTTCTATTTATTTATTTATTTATTTTTATTTATTTATTTATTTATATGGAAGTCCAATGAGTTGAAATAAACTCGAGATTTCTCGCTTCACATTTAAGTAAAACGATCAAAAAGACCAAACCTAGTCGAGTATTTATTTACTTATTTATTGAGCATATAGTTATAAAATGAGAGAAATGTCTAAAATGGCTTGATACTGACCTATGTAAAGAACTAATAATTGAGCAAGAGACAACTTGGAACCGTCTGAAAATAATTATTTACATTAAAATATTTCTAGTTTTGCAAAGGGTTTGCCTAAATTGGATCCATAATCTCACATGTTATCAAACCAATCAAAATATGAATTTTTGTTGAAATGAGATCACACACTGAAAAAAAAAAAAGGAATAATATTTAAAATTTTTTTATTCGCATTGATTTGATCCATATATATGAGATTATGAAGTGATCTAGACAAATATTTTTCTTTTGGAACACTCAAAAAATCCCAAATTGTAAATTTTTTTTCATGCACTGATTATTTGTAATCCAACTTGCTAATATAGATAATAGTTTTAAGATTAAACAAGGGTAAAAAAGTTTCCACCTTCAAAAATATAAAGAAAACATTTTTACACCAACACCAATAGATAAAAAGTTATAAAAATAGTCTATATTTTCTCAATCAATCACAAAAAAAAAAAAAAAAAAAAAAAAGACAAAAAAAAAAAAATTAATTTAAAAATAATGAGATAAAAGATTCAAGAAAATTTCCAATTTTCTGATGTGAGGAGAAATCCTGCAAAGAAAGAGATAAGATAGACCTACAATAGACAGAGAGAAAATCATCTACCTTAATGTTAATAGAAAAGATTTCAACCTTGCGATTAGAAAAAAGAAAAACCCCAAATACTCATAAAACCCTCCTCCCATTTATATAAGTTTATAGTTTAAGATTTTCCCGTATAGTTAAAAAATTTTTATTAAATAATTAGAATATATATAGTTTTTAGATTTTTCCGTAAAAGTAATCCTTTTATTAATAATATAGTATATATAATGAAAATATATGTATTTAAATGATAATTATTAAAAGAAAAATATAGAATTAAATTATATATATTTTTTAATTTTTTCCTAAAATATCCTTTATTAATAATTATAGTATATATAATTGAAAATATATGTATTTTAAATGATATTTTAAAAAGAAAAATAAGATTATATTTTTAGACAAATTAAAAGAAAAAGTAAGCATGTATATATGGAATGGATGAAGCGATTGAAATTTTCCTTATCAATACTTAAATATAAAACTAAATATTTGTTTCAGAAAAAATAAAAGGAAAAAAAATAAAAAAGAAGATTTAAGATTATGACGTTAAAGAAATTTTAATTCTCCACGACAAAAGGTGGCGTCAAAGTGACAGAAAGCTTTTCGTCCATCTACGACGCCTCATGTCGCGTGCAAATAATATGCCCCGAATCTTAGCATCTATTTATTTCCGTAAAATATTTTGTAGAAATTTTTTTTTTTATATAATTTTTCACTGTTTGGATATTTTAAAAAAATAAATTAATAGAAAATATTTTTTTTATTTAATAAAAAATATTTTTTGATAAAAAAATTCATCTTTTAAGTAAAATAAGTTTTGATTTTTTAGAGAGTAAAATAATTTTCGAATATTGTCAAACTTTATAAATCTATATTTTTTAATTTGTTTATCATCATAGTTACTAATACCACTTACCATTGACCACCATCACCGTCTACTACAACCAGTCACCATCGGCTTTCATAATTTATATTTTTTTACATTCTTTTTATATTTAAGAATAAAAATTTTAAATTATAAAATCTCGATTATTATTAATATTTTTTATATTTTTATGAGATAGAAGACTTTAATATTTTTAACTAATTTTTATTATTATAACCAAACACTAGAAAATAAATTATTTAGAAAATATTTGTCAAGAAAAATATTTATTTTACGGAATAAATGGAGCCTAGGTGACTTTGATACCAATACAAGGACAAAATCGTCATTGTGAAAATTCTCCTCCCTTCCCTGCAAAAGTCTCAAAATACTTGAAAAAAACGAGAGTACGAAGAAGAGAATTGGAAAACAACAGTACAATTCTCTCTCTTCCCCGCCGTCCAAACAAATCAGGAAAATGTCGTGAGCTTTACGCTACCAAAAGCCAAATTCATTAGTTTCTCTGCAAAATTTTTAAGCCATTTTGATTTTGGCTATGACTTCTCCCCATTTCATAAATCAAAGAATATTCTTTCTTCAGGGTCACAATCTACAGGAAACACGTTTACAGGAAAAATAAAAGGACGAGGAAAATTTGAAACCTTTGTCTCTCTACCTTGTCATTGAGTTTCTCCTTTTGTAATTTCAGGTATGGTTTTTGATGGTTTGCATTGTCGTTCTTGAAAGGATTCCATTAGAAAAGAAACAGAATTGAGGTTACTGCTCAAAGGTTGCTTTTGAAAAAGATATTTTCTACCCTTTTTTGTTTTTCATTCTAATTGGCTTACATTCTTGAAAAGAGCCTTGCTTTTGTTAATGAATTAATTTACCTTGTCATTGACATGAATTGACCTAAAAATGTCAGCTTTATGTAGAAGGTGAAAAGAGAAAGGTTAAGGATTTGTCTTGTATGATCTAAAGCTAGATTGCTGCTTCCTGTTCTCAGTATTGTAAATTGTCATACTATCTTTCGGTTTACTGGATTGAGCCTTGGCATTTGGTTTCAAGTCTGCAATGCATTTCCTTTACAATTGTAGTAAATTAAAAAGAAATCATTGGATTTTGATTATATGAAACTGATTGAGGAGTTAAAATACGAATTCTTTTATTTGATAAATTGAGTTCTTTGTTGAAACGAGGTTCTTCGTAGTTCAGGATTGATATAGTAAAATCGTTGAAGGATGAAAACTAACAACTCAATATCTATGTTAAGAATTCAAATAACGTAACATAATGTTAATTTGATGTTTTGTTGGAACTAGCTGCATCGATGAACTTTGATATTATAAATTTTCCCATGCAGGTGTTTTTTATTTGTCTGACATTGGTTGTTGGCATAAAAGTTTAAGGCTTCTGAAAATTCAGCATTAGCTTGGATACAAACACACGCTCAAAATAAAAATGCGGAATAATTGGTTGTTTTTCATGAATCTAGATGATGGATCTCCATATATCTTACCAATAGAGCCCCTTTTATCCCAACGTTCCCAATTAAATTCATTTGTGGATAATTCTCTACACCAATCTAGATTCTTATACATCCCTGGGGGCATGGCATTTCAAGAAGCTCTTAACTGCATGTCAAAGATTGCAGGAGCTTTACTCCTTTGGTTCACTAGTGCATCCAGTTCAAATTTGAGTCAACAAGTAGCAGGCAATCAACAAGGGCCAAGACCTGGAAGCAGCCGGTCACCTGCACAAATTAAACACATTGCCCCCACTAGACATAATCTTGCTGGGTTTCACTTTGTTTCAAGGCCAAAAGGCGAATCTTCCTCTCCTGTGGGTTTTAATAGGATTTCAAGTTTCATGATAAGGCTTCTGTGCAGAGAAGCTGAAAGACTTCAATCACTCCCTGTGCTTTCATTAGCTGCTGCCCTTGTACCACCATTTGACAAATTGTGAGTCATTTGATATTTAATGGATTAATCCAGTAATTTGCACTTAAATATTCAAGCTCACCTTTGTCATACTTTTATGGAGGGATTTGGCTACTTAAGTGTTTTGCTATTTCTGTTGTCAGACCTTCAAAAGTATTAGCTGTTCCATTTGAGAGTGGTGACGTACAGGTTCATGAGTCCATAGATCAAAGGCCTTGTGAAGTTGAGCGTCAAAGATGCTCAGGGCTCTCGTTTCCTGAATTAAATTGGACAAGGCATGCTGTTGAGCCTAAAACTGGCATTGAGTTTCCGGTGATTTTGAACAACATCTTAGCTGGAGAGAACAAATCCAGTTTAACTTCGGAGGTAACCATCAAAACTTCATTCTCATGGTTATTGCACCTCAATTAGTACTCTTTTGTGTGCGCTTAAATGCTTAATGCATATTGACAATGGCTCTGCCAATGTGAGGGTTTTGGTGAGGCCTGAAAATTACTGTAGTTTGCAAATGAAACTCCTCCTTGAATTGAATGCTATGTAGATTTATCTATTTATGAAGCTAATTTGTTTCTGTTCTCTACTATATGGGCCAATCAATGCCAACTGCATTTTGGTTAAACAAGTTATATATTTTCTTACTGACGCTTCATCACTTGTTAATGATTGTTAGGAATAATGTATAAAAGTCTGAAGATATTAAGTTCTTAATGTTGAAAATTTGCCAGAAATTTGATGCCTATGTTGATCTTCCCCACTCTGAAGTCAGTCATTTTTTGACCTTCCACCTCTTTAATATTGTCTGTGATTTGTGAAACAATCTAGAAATTATTAGCTTTCTGCTGTGCCCTTTATTTGTTGCAGCTGCTGCCTGCCAGTTTTACCGCTTAACGTTATACAGTTTTCGAATATGCAGGTGAAGATTGCATATCTTTAGTGTTTTATAATTTTTGTCAAGGATATTGGTAAATCATGAGTTTCTTGGCTGCTGATGCTGTGTGCATGTTTCAAATTGTCTCTGCTACTTGTACATCATATATATTGCTGATCCTAAACCATGAGGTGGTGCAATCCTTGACAGGCTAAAATTTTCCCGTTTCTTTCTAACAATCCTTTCAAGTAGAGTTTGGGGGTATTTTCACCTTTCTTATGCTGTTATCCTTGAATAGACTCCTTTCTAGTTTATAACTTTGATTATCCTTCAAATGCACTTCATTCTTTAAAATAGCTTTTGGTGATAGGAGCCAAAAGAAAGTCACTATTCCTTCCCTCAACCTCAAAGCTTGTAGAATTTCCCTTATTTTTTTTATTATTATTATTACAATTTCCATGATTTGGCTCAATTTTCTAACTCCTTTATATGAAGTTTTTGTAAATGGCATTCATCTCCATCTGTTATTTCTTGCTTTATGACCATTTTTGTCCTGTCTTTTGCCATTTACCACGAAGAACTTTTGTCCATATTTTCAGGTCCTGGTTGGGACTGGATCTAGAACTGTGAAAATAATAAAAATAAAGTCTTTGAAGGTTTATGCGTTTGGTTTTTGTAAGTATCATACATTTCACTACACAATTTTATCGAATATTATTTGCACTATAGTTGGTTTAAATGAATTTTACAAAAAATTGATGAATTCAATGGAATTCCATGTTTTATATGTTTGGTATGAAAAAGTTTAGAATTCAATTCCATGGAATTGGTTATAATAAAACTCAAATTCTGTTAAATTTTATGGAATTTGAAATGAATTCCACAAAATTAACACAACTTTTTTTGGATTAAAATGCCCATGTCAAACTCATGCACAAATAGGCATTTGGTGGGTTTGGTGTCTCAGGGGTTCAAGTTCCTCTCAAGGAGGAACCTTAAGTGGCCCGTGAATTGCCGATTCGCCGATTTTGGTTTTTGTTCCAATTGGTTTTGATTCAATTCCGGTCAAGGTTCCACCACATTCTCGGTGTTAAGCATGTCTTTTTTGGGAAAAAAAAATTAATGAGAATTTGAGTGTTAATAAATTTTATTGATGAAAATTTTAGAATAATAATAAAAGGAAAGAAAATTAGTAAAATTTAAAAATAATTAATAATAAGCAATCACGAAGAAATTGTAAGTCTTCAACATGATAATTGAAATTGCTAATAAGCATGCATATTATTCTATATTTATTAATATATTATCCATTGATTTATATATTTATTAATCATCATCAATTTATTAGCTATAAGAATTTTTTGGAGTAGTTGAAACTATTATTTTTTGATGTTACAATCGAGGGTAGCTTAGAAAGTGAGGATAATGAATTTCAATTATGAATTATACCAAACACCAACTATATGGAATTCAATTGAATTTGCATTTTAAGTTGTATCGCACCAAATGTAGGAATTAATTTCTAAATGAATTCTAACTAGAAATCATTCTAAATGAATTCTACATCACTAATTTATTTGAATTCTAAATGAATTGTTATTTCATGTAGATGTTCACCCTAACTCTGTCTGTGAGAAATTGGGCCCAAAATATGCTTCTGTGCCGGTGGATGAATTAAACAAATGTCACGGCTTTTATGAGGATCTTCTGAGGTATGACTTTTTTGCTTCATATTGTGTTATTTTTGTTATTTGTTAACTTATGTACAAAAACCAATGAGAATGTAATATTTTGTTTGAAACTATCAGTCCATAATTACTCCAAATATTTTTCCACTTTTGAAAAGTTTCATTTACAACACAAAATGAATTTTAAATGATATTTACTAATGAAGTTGTTTTTCCAGGATCTAGTTATTTAGGCAAGGGCATTAAAGAAATTAGATCAGTGTAGATTTTTCCTAAGCGAGTTGCTAACTATTTCATTGATTTCTTTGCTGTGGTCTATTGATCAAGTCCTAAGCAATACATGGCATGTGTCATGTGATCAGCCACTTGCTTACCTTCAAAATTTCAGACCTCTATTTTCATGAACCTATAGGCTATAGCTCAGTATTTGTGCATTTTTGATGATTTTTTTTTCTGTTTCTGTTCTAACCGCAGTTTTTATGATCTTGCTGCAGGGAGGACGTTGGCATGACCGTTCGGCTTGTCATTAACTGCAATGGGATGAAGATCAGTTCCGTGAAAGAGTAAGTCAAATCTTATTTGCATTTGTAGTGTATTTGGTTTCTGATTTGAGCAATGCTTTGGAATGAGCTGGAAATTCCTGATACAATATGGAAAAACTATCATTTATGAATTTTAGTATCTATATTGATTCCTTATCTGATTGTGTTGGTTAGCATATTGTTGAATGTTGACTGCAGTTTCAAAGCATTCCTTTATCAAATTGGTCGGATTGGGCCACTAGTTAGATAAGTCGGGTCACAGTTCAGGCTAGTACTGTTCATATTGGGTCACTAGGACCCTATTGAACATTTGCACATCATTTTATTACTTTATAAACATCAAATGCCAGCCCTATCAACATTGCAATGCCTTGCTTACAAATGGTTATGTTGGACCCAATGGCAACTGATTGAACAGCCTTAGTTCAGGCTTGGGCCTGTCTCAATGTAGTTGACGCGTAGACACTCTGCTATGTGGTTTTAACAACACTTGAAACTGAGATTCTATAGGTTTGCCTTGAGTTGCTAGAGCTAGTAAAAGTTCATTCTCAAGTTTTAGATGTGCCCCCTGTGATGGTTGATACTGGTAAATTAGTACTTATTCATGTGCTTTGTTTTGTATTTGCAGTGCTTTCGAGAAATCCCTTCGAGCCCGTTTGGTGAAGGTAAATTATTTGACCGAATATCTGAGTTGTTGACTCCTATTTATTCTTGAAATAGGAAGGAATTTTTTGCTTATAGTTTTCTCACTCTTCAAACTTCTATGGATTTATTCTAGACAAACCCCGAAACTGATTACAATTGCCTGAGAACATTTGGTTCATTCTTCACAAAAGATATTCCACTACCTGTGGTAATTCCTTTGATGCTTAACTATACAATGTTTTATACCTCATATCTTTTGTTATATCAAGGTCACACAGTGACTTCAACTTCTAATGGGATTTATTCAGGGAACAACTGTTGATTTTCGACGAACAGCTGATGGGAAACTAATAACTGAAAGTAAGTTGCTTCAGAGAGAAATTTATTCTGTTCATATAAGATGAGTTGTCGCCATGTAAGAATTATGGTTTCCTGATTTATTAAAAAGCAGGAAAGCCTTTCTTTCACCCTCTTCCCCCTCTCCTTTTCTCCTCTACTCTACCAAAATCAAGAAATAATCAACGACTTTAGTTTGGACATATAACCAAAATTATATCCAACTTTGGTGCTTTTTCTCATGCAGTTGAAGGTAATGAGATTGGAGCAGTTCATAGCAAGGAATTATGTAGTAAGTGAATTCTCTGTTTTGTTGTCTTTTATTGTGTGCTATTATGCCTGAGAATTGAGTGGTAGGATGCAGCACTGTGAATAAATGTGAAAAATTATGTGGAGAAAATTAACAAAACATGAGAATACAAGAATTTAACAGAATCTGACTTTGAATTTCACTTGGCAGGGGCTTTCTTTGACATGTACCTTGGAGATATTCCTGTGTCAGAGCAAACAAAGGAAGAGATTGGCCAAAACGTAGGCGGTATTATTAGGAGGTGCTAACCTGATTAATCACACATTTCAATTGTCTCAGTTTTTAGATGGGCAATTGATTGCTGATGCAATGTACTATTGGGTGGCCGGTCGTATATCGCTTCAGCATCTGGCTGTAGTTCAGCAGCTGTATGGAATTTCCATGTTCTAGAGGAGCATGCCGTTCGGAAGCAATGAATTGCTTGGCCATATGATTATTACAATAGATTAGGTTATTGAATTTTATACTCCAAAAGCAGGAAGGAGAAGGAAAAGGAGAAACAGATATAAAGAAACAGTCTTTGATTCTTTGTAGTTTTTATGGTGGTTACCAGTTTAAATGGTTGCCCCCAGGCCCCATCAAAGGGGAATATAGTTTGAAGTTATAATGGTGCGAGAAACTTAACCTTAAGCTTGGAGCCATTTATATAAAAGGCCTAAGCAGGTAGTTTTATCCTGATTTTGTGTTTTTTTTTTATTTTTTTTTATTTTTTTATTTTTTTTATTTTAGGTGCTTATTCATTCCCCCTATCAATTTACCATTTTGTGTGATACTTCATTTTTAAAGATTTTTTTACTATCTTTTTCTGAAATCTCTGCAGTGATTGCTTCAAATTTTGCTTTTATATCAGTATATAGATATGGACGTGTGTTTAGCAAGTGATAAAAGTGTTCCCTTAGACAAACGGAGTGGGCTGCATTTGTCAAATTGTGTGTTTATAATGTTCAGGCTTAATAAATATGCCTTCAATCCATTTTTATCTATCATTTAATGTTTTTTACTGAAATTAAGAAAATAATTAAATTACATAAGTTACAACAAAATGTTTATATGATTTAACTAAATTATCCTTCATTTTGATATAGGGAAATGATCACGCTTTTTTTATTATTAAATTTCCATTTGTTTTCGTAAAAATAATTTGTAGGAAAATATTTTGTACAATTTTCTGTTGTTTGTAACTTTCAGAAAAATAAATTAACGGAAAATATTTTTCTAGTAAAAAAAAAAAATTAAGTTATTTTTTATGGAAAACAATTTCTCATTTTTGAGAGAGTAAAATATTTTCCGGATATTGGTAAACTTTATAAATTCATATTTTTTAATTTATTAATCATCCGGCTACCATCACTAGCCACCGGCGGCCACCACTACCCGCGGCTTATATATATATAAAAAATAAAAAATTAAAGATTATTTTTTATGGAAAACATTTCTCCATTTTTGAGAAGTAAAATATTTTCAGGATATTCCGGTAAACTTTATAAATTCATATTTTTTAATTTAATTAATCATTGGCCGGCACCATCCTAGCGCACTCCGGCGGCCACCACTACCATCAGCGGCTTTATAATATATAATATATTAGTATATATATATGAATAATTATGCCATTCTTTTTCAATAGCTTAACAATAAAATTTTTAAAGTATTTCTATTATTATTAATATTTTTTTACAGTATTATGAGATAAAGATTTTAATATTTTTAACTAATTTTTAATATTACAACCAAACAACGGAAAATAAGTAATTTGAAAAATATTTTTCAAGGAAAATAAAAATATTTTCAGCAAGTTATTTTCCTGTAAGTTATTTTACAGAAACAAACGGAGCCTGAAATTTATTTTTTTTCAAAATTTTCATTATAAAAATTTCCTCTCTAAGAAATTAAACATTACAGAGGGAAATAATCACATTTTTTTACCAAAAAACACGGAATAAATTTTACTGAATTTTTACATTATTTAAGACCTTTTTTTTCTTAGACAAATTATGTAGTACAAATTCCAAAGTTTGTATATATACTCCACCCATCCCCCTAATTCCCGACCTAGTTTGGCTTTCATACTATATGTTAACGTAGTTAAACTATAATTTTTTTAACTTATTTTTTTCCTATATACTATTATATTAATTACAAAATGATCCTTCTTGTTATTATGTTGTAATTAAATTTCTTATAGAAAAGAAAATGATATACTACTTTCATTCTATAATACTTGTCACATTTGTGGTTTCAAGGACTGAGAAATCTTTTTTTTTTTTTTTTTTCTTTTTTTTTTTTTTTTGTTTTTTTTTTTTTCTTTTTTTTTTTTTTTTTTTTTTTTTTTTTTTTTTTTTTTTTATGTTTTTTTTTTTTTTTTTTTTATGTTTACCCTTTATAATCACAAATAGTTATTACTTCAATTTAATAATTTTTCCAGAGAATTAATATTACATTAAGGGTAATATAGTTAATTTAGTTAAAAAATTTATTATACCTTAGACAAATTTAATATTTTCTTAAGGAACGTGAAATTCTAAACGTAACCAGTATTATAGAAAAAAGGTGGTATGCCACTATCAACAAATTTAGAAAGCACTCATTGAATATAGAAAAAAGGATATGCCTATAAGGTTATTGTGTTCCATCCGTCTCATAAAAAATAGACTTGCTTAAATCTTTCACAAAATTAAAATAAATTAATTAATGTAGTTTGAACAATTATTATTATTATTATTTTTGATATCGGAGTGCCGTCCAGGCTTTGAACTGGTTAGCGGAAAGGCGTAGTTCCTCCTCTTCACCTTGGGTCCATGGTTTGAACAATTAATTTTACATACACTTTTCTTAATATATTTCTTAATTAATGTTATCCATAACTTCCAATAAAGAATTGAATTAAGAGATTATTTGTATTAAAAAGCCTATAATTTGGGATAAATAAAAAAAAAATGAAAACAAGCCTATCTAGACGGGAAATTTAATGGCCTAATAGCTATTGATTGCAATTTGCAATTGCTCACTCTATTAACTCTACAAATTTGGTTTTTTTTTTTTTTTTGGAAAATTACAAATTTGTTTTTCTAACCTCACTAATTATTAGGTAAATAATGTTGTGAGATAGGAGACATTTTAGTCCCAAAACCTCTCTAACACCACCAATTTTGCTCCCCCAAATCTCTCCAGTAACCTAGCTAAGTACAAAAATTAAAAAATTAATAATAAAAAATAATAAAACTAGCTCTTAAAACCAGAACCACCATTTCTTTTTACATTATTCTTCTAAAAAAAGCAATCTTTAAACAGGAAAAACCGCTAACTGAATTTTTGCTTTTTGTTTTTTTTTTTTTTTTTTTTTTTTTTTTTTTTGGCCTATTTTAAGTTGGATAAACACAAGACAGGGCCTGTGCCCAATTTTCCACTGTAAATTCTTTCCTTTCCTCCCTCTCTGCACTGTTTTTTCCTTCAAAATAAATTCATTTTTTTTTTCTTTTCTTCTTTGTTTTTTTTTTTTTTTTTTTTTTTTTTGGCCTATTTAAGTTGGAAACACAAGACAGGGCCTGTCATTCCACTGTAATTCTTTCCTTTTCCTCCTCTCTGCACTGTTTTTCCTTTCAATAAATTCTTTTTTTTTTTTCTTTCTTCTTTGTTTTGAGGGGGAAAAGTAGATATTGTTAATAAATTTTTATTGTTTCCTGTGTATTTGAATCTCTTTCTTCATGGGTAATTTAAGAAAGCTTTCTTTGACCATTATCGTTGCATGGTTTACTCTATTTCAAGGACTTTTGGTTTCTGTTAATGGTCATTTTAATTACAAGGAAGCCCTGAGTAAGTGCATTATTTTCCTAGAAGCACAAAGATCAGGAAAATTACCACCAAATAATAGAGTTCCTTGGAGAGGAGATTCTGCCCTGGACGACGGTAAACTTGCAAATGTAGACCTTGCAGGGGGATATTATGACGCAGGAGACAATGTGAAATATGGATTGCCAATGGCTTTTACAATAACAACCCTAGCATGGGGTGCTATTGCTTATCATAAAGAGTTAGAATCAGCCGGTGAACTGGAAAATGTTAGAGCCGGTGTGCAATGGGGTACAGATTATTTCCTAAAAGCTTCTTGTAAACGCAACCGTTTATATGTGCAGGTGATGGTGATAATGGTTAATCATGCAAATTAATTCGTTTATTTATTTTTTTTTTTTCAATTGGCTAATGAATGGGATTTGTATAATTTAGGTGGGAGACCCGGAAAAGGATCATCAATGTTGGGTTAGACCAGAAAATATGAAGACACCAAGGACTGTTTTACAAATTGACGATCATTGTCCTGGAACAGAAATTGCAGCAGAAACTGCAGCTGCTATGGCTGCTGCTTCTATGGTTTTTAGACCTGTAAATCGTACTTATTCCCGTTGTCTCCTCAACAAGGCCAAATCGGTGATCTCTGTTTTTCCTTTTTTATTAATCAAACATTACTCTTGTTTTTTATCTGTTTCTGGGTCGTAATAATTTCTTTTCCAGCTTTTCAAATTTGCTAAATCACATAAAGGAACCTATGATGGAGAATGCCCCTTCTATTGCTCTTTCTCCGGCTACAATGTAATCTCCGATTTATGACGTTTTAGATCATTAAAATGGCACTTTTAGTCCCTAAATAAAGATTAATAAATTTGTGTGCAGGATGAGCTAATGTGGGCAGCAACTTGGCTATATATGGCTAGCAAGAAAGACGAGTATTTGCGCTATGTTTTGGATGAATCTATTAATGCTAATGTTGCTGAGTTTAGCTGGGACCTTAAATATGCTGGAGCACAAATTCTACTCTCTAAGGTTAATAATCAATTTTCATTTTTTTTGGATCATATAACTATTAATTTTGTAATTAGCTGAACATTTCTTTTTCTTTGATTTGCAGTTCTTCTTTCAAGGAGAGGGAGGTTTAGCCGCTCAAAAAAATGGAGCTGACAGTTTTGTATGTTCAGTTCTTCCCGATAGCCCTTACCATCAAATATATATGACCCCAGGTGGTGTTCTTCACTTGCGAGATGGAGCCAACACTCAATATGTTACTGCTACTGCTATGTTGCTAAGTGTCTACAGTGACTACCTCAAACACTTCGATCAAAAGGTCTGTTGCGGAGACAGGCAAATTGACCACACCTGCCTTATGAACTTTGCCAAGAAACAGGTATATAGCTATAAAATACATGATTTCGGAATACTTTACTTGAATATCACCTGGCTCGAGCATAGATTAGTGACGCATTAATTTTAATTAATTGATTGATAACCCATTAATGATAAGTGGTGTAAAAATTGCAGATGGATTACTTGCTAGGGGACAACCCACAAAAAAGATCGTACATGGTCGGGTTTGGACACAATCCACCAACAGAACCACACCATAGAGGAGCTTCAGTTCCAATGTGTGACGCAAATCTTGAAGTGCCTTGCCCTATGAGTTTTGTGAACTGGTTCAATAAACCTGGGCCAAACCCTAATGAGCTAACCGGAGCCTTTGTTGGTGGACCGGACAAACATGACGGCTTCGTCGACAAACGGTCAAGTTCAACGTATACTGAACCATGTACTTACGTTAATTCTATTGCTGTTGGAGTTCTGGCAAAGCTGGCAGCGCATCATGCCTAAAATGCGGCTCCTCCAATTTATTTCATCTTGGGTATGAAAATTGTTGGAGTTAATTATGTGTATATCATTTCAATTCTTTGGTGTAGAAGGTTAAGGGAATTTTTGCAAGCAAAATGCAAAATTATTTTATTTATGGTGTATCCAAAACGATTTAAATGGATTTTGCTTGCTTCATCAAATGTGCTAATCTTCATTTTATTTAATATCGCACTATTTTTTTACCTTTTAAGTTTATCATAAATATATCGTATTCTTTTATTTTAAATTTATCTGTATTGCATATTGCATAAAAATAGAAATGCATAAATTTGTGAAATCGATACAGAAAAATAACATTCCCCGAAACGTATTTTTAATACGAAAACGCCTATAATTAGAAGTTTCCATGTATAAGGTGCACCCTCCCTGTAACTATGATTAAAAAAAAAATGTTAATTCTCAAATAATGTTGAAGATAACATTTAAAATTTCAGTATCAAACAGATAAGGATGAAGGCCTTGGCGAGTTTCCAGAACGTTACTCATCAAATTCCAAAGTCAACTTTCAACCAATCTCCATTCCACACACCCATTTATATATTTTGTTTTGTATTGTAATAACTACTTAATCTTTATTATCTCATCTTTACCATCCAATACCTCCAAAAATCCCCCATCAGAACAAGCTGCCATGTCCTGGATTTTTCAGTACCCGGCAGAGGAAGATGGGGGCAATCAATCTAGTTCTTCAACGTCTTCAACGACGTCGTCGATTGGCAAGGATAGCGATTTTTGGGGCAGTGATTCATCGGACAGTGAAGATTTCAAGGAGGAGAATGAAGTGCAAAGCGCATACAAAGGCAAATGTGATTCCACATATGCCTTAGAGGAAGCTTTGCCTATCAGGTAAACTTTTCTCTCTTCTTTTCTTCTGTTCTAAGTTGAATGAAAATACTTTACCTTTTGATCTAATATCGATATATATAATAATTACAGGAGAGGCATATCAGAGTTCTACACTTGGAAGATCGAAATCCTTCGTGTGTCTAGCAGAGGCATCCTGTTTTTCCTCCATTAAAGAAATCGGAAAGACAGAGGATGCATACACAAGAAAACGAAGAAATGTACTTGCTCATCATCTATGGAATAAGAATACAAGTTTCCCTCGCCTAAGTGATGGGCATGGGATATCAAAGAGACCAATTAGCTCAAGCAAAAGCACATTGGCTTTAGGGATTACTAATGCCTTGAGCAGATCTGAAAGCATCGGTAGTACAAATTCAGATTCTAGCTCAAATTCTCGTAAGTCTCCAGACTCACCAGAACCTTTGCAGCTACGTTCAATGGCATCTCATAATGATTTAGTTTCATTACGATTTTCCCAGCAGAATGTTACTCCTCGGAGATCATTCTCCTTGCCTGAATTGCGACTAGTTCTCGCCGGAAAAACAACTAGCTCTGGTTGTCGTTTTGTACATGATAAAAAATGAGACCAATTTTGTGATTTTCCATTTTGGATGAGTATATGGCTATCAAAATTCATTATTGTTGTGAGAAATATTGAATAATCATGTTTGGTGACAATAAAAATTAATAGGCTACACTAATTATTAGGAACTTGCAGATCTATGATCCCTAACTGATGTTTGGTTGTTGGGAATTAGAGAGAAAACTAGAAGAAAGGGGAAAGGAAGAATGGAAAAGAAGATATTAAAGAAATTGAATTATTCAATATCTGAATTATTGGGCTTTACAAGCACACAACACAAACAGCCAACACCAAAGCCCAATCACAATTGAATACAAGCCCTAACAATTTCCTTTTCTCTTGAAGAAAATCTTATTTCCCAACATTTAAAATGAAAAAAAAAAGAAGCATATATTATTTTCTAAAATCTTATTAATTTTTATAAATAAAATTACTATTCAGAATATCTTAATCAATTCGTGCAAAAATAGAAATGAATTTATATAAACGGAATTGACAGAATAGGAAAGAAAAAAGAACATGGATGTCAAGTTGAGTTGTGGAAGATTGAAACATGGAAGAGCTTACATTATCTTATCTGGTTTGTCACCCGAAATGGAGAAAAATACATACATATCATTATCCAACTAATTAATTTATGACACGCTCTAGATGGTGGGATACGTGTATAATAAGTCCACGTGAAATGCGATTTGGATGAAGATGAATTGTCATCAACACGTGGTCGTATGGTATTCTATTTTCTCTAGACATGTGGGACCCCAGCCCGCGACATTATCGTTTCGAGACCATCCAAACGCATTTGGTCTTTGGTGGGGCCACATCTAAATCCTAATGGTTGATATTGCTCAGATTTAGCTAATAGCCTAATTAAACTTTGATTGTAATGTAACAACTGACTGAAGCCTAGCCAAGCTAAAGCAATTTTCATTTTTATTATAAATTAATTTTATTTAGAATTGGAAGGTGGGGATACAGAGATCTTATCAAGACAGACATTAGTTGGGACCACAAATATGGATAAGGCTCACCAGACCCAAAGAAAGAGTATCGTCAGCAACGCGTCAATAGATTTCTCGGACCAAGGATATCCTTCAACGTGTCATAATTTGAGACCATCTGCTCAGTTCCTTCTTAAGGCGACACGTGTATTCTTTCATTTCAGGCTATCGCAATCCATGTCCGGGCAACACCAACACCGGTTTCGGAACCCATATCTTTTTAAGACTGTAATGTATAAAAGATTATTATATAACGGAAGAAGTAGAAGATAATTTTGGTTGTTTAAAGAAAATACGTGTAAGAAAAATTCTTTTGCATCAACTACAGTATTTTGATTCACCCTTTTGTCCTTTAATAAATTTGGCAACTTCCCAAGTAGGAAGAAGAACAAGGACAAGTATCATTTTGTTCACAAGCAACAAAAGATAATCTCTCCTTAATTTTTTGCTTAAAAAAACACAACAAGATAGATTTTTTTTTTTTTTTAAATTATGTGGCAACTTTAAAATTGACAAATTTTTTAATTTTTATATGAAACAAAAGATCCTTTTTTATAGTTTGGAATTTCCAAATAACACAACCCACCAATAATCTCTATAATTAGTTTTTTTTATATAATATTAAATAAAAATGTTAAAAAAAAAAAAAGAAAAAGAATCTTCTCTATCCTAAAACCATAGACAGTAAAATCCAAAGCTGCAAATTAAAAAATAAAAAAAAAATTCAAAAAGAGTGATGCAACTATGAGACTGGAAGCAGAGGATAATTACTCGTTGTATTAAAATTCACCAGAAAACAAAATTATCGAATATTCTAACATCCAGTGGATGAGGATAAGGCCTATCTCTCTCTTTCTTCTTTATTTATTAATCATCAATATTTTTAATTATTCTATATATTTGTATTATTTTCTCTCTCAGTAATTGGTATTTATCAGAATTCAACAAATCACAGCTCTATTTCTATCGAATTTCATCTCTTGTAGAAGACGATCTTTTCAATTTCTATCCTTTGGTTATCGTTCTTGAGAGTTTGTACTTTGTTATGTCGATTGCGTTAGAGAGTAGTCGAGGAATGAGAGAGATCGGACCTTCGGGATACGCGCGTGGAGGAATCGCGTGTGTCGCCACGGCTGCGATCTTCGAGTCTCCGACGGAGACAAGAGTGGTAGATGCGGAGGAGGAGAGGGCGGAAGTTAATGAATGCAGCTCATCCGCTGCGTCTTCGACGACTTCGTCGATCGGTAAGGATAGCGATCTATCAGGGAGAGAATCGTCAGATGGTGAAAATTGTGAGGAAGAAAATGAAGTGCAAAGTGCGTATAAGGGAACTCTTGACGCTATGGATGCTTTGGAGGAGGCTTTGCCTATGAGGTAATTAGTTATATTTTTCTTTTCTAATTTTATGTTTTTTGTTATGATAATTTGTTTTGGAACAATTAGGTTATTATTTAGGGAAAATTAATTTCCAGTTAAGAAAGTGAAGTGGTAGATTTAACAGATGAACTAGGCTAAAGATGGTGCCTTTTCGGTTGTATAGATGATGAGAATGAACTATATAGGATTCGGGGTTAAATTGATTATCTTTCCTAATTAGGTTACTTAAAACGCCTAATATTGTGTTATTTCTCTTACTCTGCGAAACCTGTGGTTCTGTTATAGAAATCTTTAGGGGTTATGTTTTCATTATATGCTAGGTATGAATTAGGGTGTTGCAGCTTGTTTCCTGAAATGGCCGTGTTGAAGATTAGAATAGGGATCGGATAGTAGTAGTAAAGGAAAATTTTAGTTTGCCAAGCAATTGATCTTCGTTTAGTACACAACAAATTGATAGTTGGAACATCTAATTGGATTGCAGGCGAGGAATATCAAAATTTTATGATGGCAAATCAAAGTCTTTCACAAGTTTGGCTGAGGCATCATCTTCTTGCTCCATTAAAGATATAACAAAACCAGAAAATGCATATACCAGGAGACGGAGAAATCTACTTGCTTTCAGTCATGTCTGGGAAAAGAATAGAAGTTTCCCTTATCGAAATAATGGGGGTGGGATATCAAAAAGACCAATTAGCTCAAGCAAAAGCACATTGGCTCTAGCAGTTGCCATGAGCAGCTCTGAGAGTATTAGTAGCACGAGTGAGGATTCAACTTCTAGCTCAAATTCAAAGTCTCCTCCACATCTTCCACCTCTGCACCCACAATCGAGGACTTCTCATAATAATTTAGCGTCACTACCATCTCCGAAGCAAAATTTTTCTCCCTGGCGATCATTCTCGGTGGCTGATTTACAATATTGTTCCACTACTACACCTTCAAGCTTTGGCAAAACCGACCACTGACCTAACATTTTCTTGTACCTTATCCAAAATATTGTGGCATTGTCATGGGCTATTAAATGGAAGGCGTTTTTTTCTTTTTTTCTGTTTCAGTTCAGTTAAGAGTTTCCATTTTAGTTGCCCCTTTGTATGCTTCATGTTTGTTTATTTTTTATTTTTAACTATAATGAGAATGTTAATATAGGGGATTTCGATCCTCACACGTCACTTTGGTCAAGTAACTGTAGTGGCTTGGGAGTTTTTAACATCGTAGAAAGCTAAGCAGCAAGGCTGATCTGTAATCAGCTGGTCGGCAAGTGTGGTTGAGTGGGTTGGTAGTGCCCTTACTTGACAGAGGGTGACCTTTACTTATCTGAATGCTTTTGGCACATCCATTTTCGTGGCTTTCTGAGGAAGCCGCAAACTAGGTTCAGAGGTTGATAGTGACATATCGCATGTATTGCCTTGTAAAGATGCTCTACAGTTTTTGTTTAATCTAAATTAAATTTATATCCTGAAGACTTCTCCCCTTTTCCTGATGAGTGAGATTGAAGATGCGTAGGTATGCAAGATAGAAATGATTTTAATGTTTTGTAAAATTGAGTTCAGGAAATGATTTGAACTTTTGGTGGTGGTTTAGGGGAGTGAACATTTTCTGATAATAAAATTGTAAACAAAAAATCTCTTGAAATTCATTTTGACAGATCAGCTTGGCTCTAGAAAATGGAGCCAGAAAAGAATTGCGAATTCCGGCAGAAGTACAGCGAAAAAAAAAAAAAAAAAAAAAATAAAATTGAGTTCAGGAAATGATTTGAACTTATGGTGGTGGTTTAGGGGAGTGAACATTTTCTGATAATAAAATTGTTAAACAAAAAATCTCTTGAAAATTCATTTTGACAGAATCAGCTTGGCTCTAGAAAATGAGCCAGAAAAAGAATTGCGAATTCCGGCAAGAGTACAGCAAAAAAAAAAAAAAAAAAAAATAGTAACAACGTAAATTGTACATTGTTTTTCCTCGAACTGATTAAACAGATTTCCTTCAAAAGCTACACCACTAATCCTAGTCCAGCAAACAATGAAACAAAATTCCCCCTGAATCAAGAGAAAGGCAATTGGTCCTCATGTTTGAACTTACTATTTAAAGAATTCATTAGAGCAACAATACTTGCGATCTTGCGGGCATCAAAGAATCAATTGTTATCAAAACCGTAGTAAGATGGAGCCAAGTGTTGAAAAGTTAAACCAAGAGGTGTCAATATCAATTAATAACTCAAGTACTCAACGCTCTTAAATAGAATGGCCAAAACATTGAGGCGTCGGCGGCCCGCCAAAATATAGAGTTCAACATCCATTAATGCTAGAAACTTGATGATGTTCTATACATACAACGCACCAAGTAGTGAAAAATCACCGTGATACAACATATATGCAATTAGAACTTAAAAAGAAAAAAAAAAAAAACCATGTACAAAGAAAGAATGAGCTTCGTCAAAAGTAGAAGCATCAATGACTACTAGGGGCTAATCCTACAAATAATTTAATGCCAAACCAATGCTGAAGACTATTCTCCACTACCGAATGTGCACCACAAAATGTTTCCTCTTCCAAGTATCCAAAAAAACTTGGTTCCTGTGTATACTTCAACATTGGTTTTGATGCAGCACTAGAAACTGGGCACAAGGATATTCTGATAAGAACTTTGGGAGTTCAATATCTGAAGGATCTATTGCAGGAATTGCCATGTCTATATCCTCAGTGGAGAATGGAATGCTGCAAATAGATGGCAGTAACAAACATATTTACGAGCTAAAACAAATTCATTGGTAAATATGAACAAAGAACCTAAGTTAGTAGCTATCTTCTATAAAACATATTTATAACATCCTGGAATACAAAATAAAAAAGGAAGACAACAAATAAAATCTGCATCAGATAGATCTAGAGATCGTCAGTTGCATCTTTCATGATTAGAAACCAAATCACAGCCAAGCACCAACACAAAAATCAAGGTTTCGATGAGTGTAGACTTTGGTTAATGCAGAAATTTGTGAAGAAAATATTTTACTTGCTATAACTGCAATATATGAGCCAGCAGAAAATTTACTCCAGGAAGTTTTCTACAATCTGATCAAAAGACAACCAGTGCAGAAATCTTATACCTATAAACCCAACTATGAAAATGCCATAATGGCAGAATTTAATCTCAGGTTTCTATTATAAATCCTAGAGGCTCACCAGCCGAGGCCATCGGGTAGTTTTAAGTCTGGTCCACTATTATTCTATGTAGGACATGCCAGATAATGTTGATAGTGACTGGAGATTACCTGAGATCATCATCCAACAGGAAAGAGTTGGATGTCAAATTCTGATTGTCCTTATTCAGCATCTCCCTCATTTGAGCAACCACCTGGCGATGAAATTAGTCAGACTTTGAGAAACATCAATCGACCAAATTAACCACATTGGAGTTTGAAGATTCTAAAACTGAAACTTGCCTCATTTGAAACGCTCTGAGTACCATATTTATCATCCCAATACATGGTACTTATACGATATATTTGCCGAACAGTCAATGCCTGTACAAGTGTCATGACACCAGGTTGTTGAGATGCATATCAAAATATTTCCCTAATCGATGATAGAGGAAAGGAATTTGGAAGGGGCAATGGGTGGGCAAGACCATACCGGACAAAGATCCTGCATGATCTCTTCAAGGGACTTTTTCCTTTTCTGATGTATCACCTAAAAGATTGAACCAGAATGAGGAGATGATACTAATTATTACTTAATGCTTACACATCAAATAAACAAATAGTGGTTTCGTTACCAGAAAACCAACAGCTTGCCTAATATAATTTAGCTCATGCCACGAGGTTCCTGCATACTACATTCAACACCAATTCAGACACAAAACATTGAGTTCAGCCTGTGACTTTCAGAGCAAGTACTCAAACAGAAGAGTTAGGTGTACTTACCTCTTCTGTTGATCCCACTATCCATTTCTCAAGTTCTGCTAGACCAGATTTCACATATTCCCCGTTTGAAAATGTGCAACATTCACGTCTCAGCAGAAGGCTGAGAAAATTAATTGAGTTATGCAAACAAAGAAAACCTTTTACCACATGATGAATAGAGTTTTTAATTCGTGATGCTCACCTATTGAAGAGTGATATATTGATGAAAGAGAAAACTTGGGTGATGAGCTTACGGATGAAAAATGATGGTACCTGCATGTGTAATTTTCAGATTAACAAAGACTCACAAATCCAATGAAAAAATGTTTACATAGCATATGAGTCTTAATAGTGATATAATTTTGCAGTCACATTGTAGGAGATCTAGAAGAACATACATTATTAACATAAAGAAATTCAGTAACTTCCTTTTAAGGCGAGCAATATTATGTGGCCATCCCACACATGATCTTTGTTACCACCCAAAGTCTATAATTTGAAACAAGTTAAATTCAAATGCTATTGAATATATATATATATATATATTATTTGCTCGTTAGCATTCCTTTTTTATGTCCATTAGGAACTCTGTGCGCGTATATGTGAATGACTCAAAGCAAAAGAAATTGAACTTGATCTGTGCCCCCGATGTCCGTATACTATCGTCTAACAAGATATGGATGTGATCATATTAATGAATTTAATTAATTAAAAGAAACCAAAATCAATTTGAGAAGAAAGTGCATAAGTTAATTAAGGAATAATACTAGATAAAGATAAGCTTATAAGTTCTAAGTGAAATCATATTTACTTGTAATAATTGCAGATTTTCTTTGAGATACTCCAAAAGAAACAAAGTGAATATATAACAAACAAAAAGAAATAAAGGAAAAAATTGCAAGTGAAGCGCCTATATCTCTGCTACTACAATACTTATTTGTATCTGCACTTGTGGTGAATATCCTAGGACATTTTATAAGCACTTAATATTTCCCCATTTACAACAAGTTTCATGCATCATTGTGCATACATGAATTCAAATAATCCCTGCCTATAATAAGTACTTTTGTGAATAGTTTAAACTCCAAACTGAATGCGTACTCTTCTTCCATTCATAACGACCAAGTAAAAGCCATTTGATTGAAACAACAATAATAAAAGTGTAAAATGTTGCACATACATGATTCTCACGTAATTGACCCATGAGAGTATCCAAAAATTTGATGATGCTCTCCCACTGGCTACTGGGTGATTGCTGAGCAATGCCACCAGGTGATCTAGATGTTTTTCCAGCATGCCGTGAAGTTTTTGGTGCCTAATGATCCAAGACATATATGGATGATCATTACATTGAAACAATTTTAACAACAATGACAATATAATTTAAAAAACAAAAAAAAAAAAAAAAAAAAAAAATTTTTGGTGCCTTTTAATGATCCAGCCCATATATGGATGATTCATTACATTGAAACAATTTTTAAACAACAAAATGACAATATACTTTAAAAAAAACAAACAAAAAAAAAAAAAAAAAAGAATATTTCCAAAAAAAAAAAAAAAAAAAAAAAAAAAAAAAAGAATATTTCCAAATAGTGGATGCATGATATATTATAATTCTTAGCTTTAAGAAATAGCCACCCACATAAAAAGATAAGCAGGACATGCATTAAAACTACTAGCAATTTGTATTTACCATCCAGGACAATCTTTGATGAAACTAGAGCAGTAACAAGTACAGGTGGAGAACATACTATTGCATGAATGAAAATATGAATATTTCTCAGTATATGCATTGGACCTCTAACTGGATAATGATTAAGCAACAAGAAGACCAAAACTAATCATAGCAAGTCTATTTGCTGCCTTTGACTAACACTTACCTGAATGCATAGACCTAACAATGGGGACAATTCCTTCTTCAAATTGTCTCTAATCAAGCCAAATATCTTCTCTACACAAGCAGTTAATTGTTGCTTAAACAGTATGGCTGGATACCTAGCTTCCACATGCGACAGACCATCCTCAAATCCAATGTATTTGAATGGAGATTTTAAACCCTGGTAAGTGACAAAATTAAATAAGCAGAATCAGGAAAATATCAGTAAAAGCGTAAGAAATTGGGGAAAAAAAAAAGTAATGTCAGGGCTAAATGTAGCCTGCCCAACTAGCCACAACTAGCATATGCAAAAATTTTGAAGGGGGATTAGGAAATTGAAAGAAAATACAAATTCAGGCAGACGAGTGAGAACAATTCAGGTATTCAGGTAATGCATATAGTCATGGAGACGCATGTTAAATAAATTTGACCTCTAATAGCAGAAAATTGCAAGATCAAGATTGCAATATCGAAGTCTCGTGATTATACTCACATGCACAACCCTTGCTGGCAACCCAGAAGGTGCAGAAAACTGTGTAGCAGCATTCAAAAAGCCATTTGAACGCAAGTTTCTCTGGAGTAGGCATAGAAGTGCCGATGCATTGGATAGCCAATATGGTAAGGTAATGTTCTCATCTCCAACCTGCAACAGTTAGCAAATTACAATTGTAATAATTGTTGTAATAATAATAATAAAATAGTCATACATTCTTAGTTTTCATTAGTTTCATGGAAAGTAAATTCTCGAGAAAATATTTTCCAAATAACTTATTTCTGTTGTTTGATTGCAATATTGTGAATTAGATAAAATGTTAAATTTTCAATTTGTAAGATGATAAAAGCGTTTAGACTTTTAAGAACTTCAAATCTTTTTAATTTGTTATTGAATTTAAGAAAAAATACATAAAACCAGTAAATTATGCTGGTAACCCGCATTGGCTGATAGTGGCCTTTTGTGATTGGTGGTGAACAGATATGAAAAATTGTGACCTTTAACAGTGAGGGGATTAATCTGTGTGCACCTTCTGTAGGGGGTTCCTTCATAATGAGTTTATCAAAGCTTAGGAAAAAAAGGAAGTTGTTTTCTTGAAAATAACATAATTTCCTTTTTTGACAAAGAAAATACTCAGATTTACCAATTTACCGAGAGCTCCAAACACCAGAGAATGTGGAAAATATTTTCCTTCCGCAGGACAAATGGATCCTAAGACAATATATTACTCCCTCTTAAATACTTATGCAACTTTTGGTGTTGTGATGTCCCAAAATGTTCACACAATGCAGTTTTATAATTCAAAATATTTGAAAATTTTCTCTGTGAACCTTCATTAGTAAAAGAAGAACGTGTATTTTCTCCGAATGTATAGACAATGATATAGGAGCATCCAAGTTAAATTAGAAGTTCTATAAATTTTCTTAATTTCCTATATAGTGTGTCAATTAATTAGGAAGTATTCAGTTTCCCTTTTATAATCAGGGGTCCTATTTAATAGCCTATTAACTAATTAGGAATACTTTCCAGATGATGTTTTCATTAATTCAGAATTTTAATTCCAAGGTTTCTTTGGAACCAATTATGTTATTTGGTTCCAACCACAATCACCCTATTCTGGCCTAATTGTTGAGAGTTAATTGCCCTAAACCTTTCTTCTGCAAAAGACAATCACGAAAATTTCATTGCAAGATTGCTATGAAAAATTAGCATATATGGGAAAAGGAGAGTGAACTTTAACTGGGCAGACAATAAAAGAATGGTTAATTCCAAATTTGATATCAGATTAAGTGATATATGCAGGAAAAAACTTGATGATTTCTTGTTCAGCTTCAAAAAAAAAAAAAAAAAAAAAAAAATGAGTATAATGCAGAAAAAAACTTGATATTTTCTTGTTCAGACTCAAAAAAAAAAAACAAAAAAAAAAAAAAAAAAAAAAAAAAAGTACAATTATTTGAAGATTGAAGTGCCTGACTTACCTTCAGAACCTCATTTATTCCCTCAATTATATAATCAAAAATAACCGTTCGCTCAGATTCAAAAGCATGCCAGTGAAGAAGACATCTGTACATGATACAGGCTGCCAGAGGTTTACCATCTATAAATCCGATATCTTCCTTAATACACCTTGACAAGAATTCATAGTTCTCCTGGACATCAAAAAATGAATGATCATTTCAAAAATCCTCAGTGCATAACTGTTGCAGAATGAAATGATAAAAAAGATCATGACATCATCACAAAACTGGTAAAACCATGTTGCTCTTAAATATAATGGCTTTCCATGGCAAGATCTATATCATTTCACAACCTTAGAAGTGAAGGCTTTATAAACAATAGAAGAAACCTGATGTCTTTCTGCTGTTAACTTTGGTCGGCGTGATTCTGACAAACTATGTGAAAAGGGTATGAGTTTTGAAGGCGTGGGAGACTCCTGAACCAAAAACAATGTCCATGAGAGTTCAAATTATGGATGACAACTACAGTGGGAACTCAGAAGAACTGTATCTCACAAATATAGTCTTTCGGTCAGATTGAGCAAGAGCAAGCACACCAGAGTATTTCTGTTCCATTAAAAATAACAAAAGCATTAGAAAGAAAACCATACCCATAAACAAGTCAATAATTCCTGCCATATCTATGGCTAAGCAGAAGTAAAAGAAAAAGCTCATACAAACCCATAATTACTTGACTATTCAACTAACACAATCAAACATGAACACAAGTTGAAAGATACTTTCAGAACACATGTATATGCATAGGAATGCAATTATGCAATAACTTACATCAGAAAATGCTTTCACCATTGAACGATTGCTCTTAGGAGTCACGCTTAATGCTTTTTGTCGAAGAACATGATTCTCATCTTCCAAACATGAGAGCTTTTCCTCAAGACTACAATATAAGAAACATGAATCATCATGTGCTGAGATAAAGACTAACACTAGCATTGGCTAAACAAGCTTCCCAAAATGAGAAATTAATAAATATACATTCTATATAATCATGATCAATATTAACATGCAGACATATTCCATTTGTTATCTTGGATCTTATACAAATAAATTGACTTATTAAACAGCCATCTAATTCCTCATATAAGTGGAAGTGCAAGGCATTTAAGTATGGAGTAGACATTCCTATCTCAGAATAGTAATAAGAAAAAAAAATGGATGTTATGGTTGATTAGTGGATCAACCCAACATAGACATCTAGATTTCAATATAAATCTCAAGTTAAAACAAAACAGAAAAGAAGATCTTGCAGTAGAAGAATATAAGTGGATTAACCTTGTTAACATAATTGACAATTTTGGCTAATAATAGAAAACTATCAACTTAAGGTTACCTTTGGACATTCTGTTGCAGCTGAGAACACCTCTCTTCAGTTTCCATCAACTTTTCATTGGTATCATTATTCTCTTTTTGAGCCTTGATAAGCTCATGCTCCAAAGCAGAGTTCTTCTTTTCCAAGGAATCCAAGGAACCCTGTCAATGCAAGCAAAATAATTCAACAGTACGTGAGAACCAAAAGGTTAAGAGTGAGGAACGATGATTTCCCAGAGATCAATCATTAATGCAACAATAAAGCAGCATAACCCGATAAATCAATCAATCATGACAAATTCCATGTAAAGACATACCAATCATATCCAGAAATTTGTTAACATTTATATTTACTAGATTCTACAACATCTATCTAAACTAGATTTAAGCAATTAACAAAAATAGAGTACACAATATAATTAAGAGTGAAAAACAAAAAAAAAAATGCTAACAAATACCAATTTATCCACTGTTATTGCAACATAAACTAATAAAAATTGGTTAGTTATTTGAAACTGTACTTTACTTGGTTTTATATATCCGTCGTCACAAATTTACTCTCCTCCCAAGAAAATTTCTGTTACATTATATATATATTGTCACTTTTCAAACAACAATAACTAAGCCATACCAAACTAGTTGGTATCAGTTATATGAATCACTTCTCATATAAATTGGTATTACTTCTTTTAAGACACGTATATAAATCCCATTAACATTAGCTCAAGCTTATCAACTTTAAGAACTAAATTAGCAGTTTAGAATTGAACAGAACAGAATGGACTGCAAGCTTAACAAAAAGAAAAGTCTGATAGTCTCCCACACCAAAGCACATATCCAGAATCCACAGTTCTGCAAAAAACTTTAGTAATGAATTCTACATGAATCACCTTCAGTAGAGCATTTTCTTTTCTCAACTCGGCCATTGCAACAAGTTCTCTCTCCAAAGCTGATTTTTCCTTCATTGATAGTTCCAATTGATTTAGCAACACTGCATTCTTGTTGCATTCATTGATTGTAGCCAACTTGGCTGCATCTAGCTCAAGAGTCAAAGATTCCAATGTCTTTTGAAGCTTGGAAAGTTCAGTTGACTTTGCCTCTTCATTTGAAATCTGTCCAGCAAGTATATTTAGAAGGAGAGATCAAAGAGATATTGAGGACATTGAGTTGAAAAAAATGAAACAAAAAGATGTCTACAATCTAACTGAAGAATAAACAAACACCAAGGAAAATAAAGCTTCTACAATCTAACTAAATCTTCTGCACTCCAATCATGCCTTAACTCATTATATGTCTTGTATGATTAGTCAGTATCGATACATAAACTTTTCATATGCATTCAAATAGAATTTAACAACTTGGTAAGCAAACCAGATTGCAAAGACAAAAATGCAATACCCGTATTCGTTTTTCCAGATTCAATCGCCAAGCAAGATCTTCTAACTGCTTCTCAAGTTTATTCTTAGCTAAACGCAAGGCACCTGCTTCATTAGCCTCCTACAAAAAGCAAATAAATAAAGAGGTGCTGCTGATTAACACTCTTTGACAAACGTAGCACAGCAAGAGTTAAAATAGTAATGTAAAGGATTAGCAATTTTCCAACTTGTTTAAGCCTCCGGAATTCTCTTTTTGCAAGCTTCTGTCTCCAGTGACATTGTATTGCAATGATTGAAATCTGATGATGTCGAACTGCAGAGCGGAATTTGTACATTCTCCACCAAGCCTAGAAATATTTATATTACATATTAAAACAGGGACCAAAGCGGAGAGAATCAGTATTTAAAAACAAACTCAACTCACACGAGGAATAAACTCAAGTCTGCTATCATATGCATTTCATAAGCATCCCCGTCAAATTCTCAACATCAAGAGCTTTACCAATCCATAGTATGAAAATATTAACTGATAAATGAAATCTGATTCTCTTGTAGATTTACCTGGATTATTTTCGCAGCTCTATGCTTTTTTCCACGTATAAACCTTTGGCGAGTTAAGAAACCACGAATATTTGACTGTAAAATTATAGCCACTGAAAACAATTTGGAATATGCACGCCTTAATAACCACTTGCGGACATATTTCTGTATTGAAATAGAAGCTGCTGTCTCCCGCTTTTCAGCATAAATCTTTTGAGCAAGACATCCTGCAAATATTCCTGAAGGAAATTAATTGGAGAAACAGAAGAATTCTCATTCAACGAAATATAAATAATTGATTAGATTCTTCCGATTTAAGAAAAAAAGCGGTTAAATATAAAAAGTAAGGATTCCAATATGGGTAAGGTCACAAGGACAACAACAAAACTTGAGGGAAAAAGCAAAATTTAGGAATGTTTTGGGAAGACTATAAGATTGAGGAATGTATTATAAATCAGACTAGGACAGAGCCAAACAATAAGTGACCTCTGCAATATGCTTGGAGTGCAATAGCAGCAGTCCTTGTTGAAGTAAAATTCCGGCGTGCTATAAATGTTCGCAAGCGATGTTGGATGCGCTTTGCAGCACTGTCCAAAACCTCAGCCCGTCGCGAGTCCAAAACCCCAATCTGACCGGCCCTGAGGAACACTTTGGTCCTACCCAACTGCAATTTAATTTTAGAAAGAGAGGAATATCAGAAGCATTTAACATCGAAACCATTAAACGCAATCAATGATAAAACATATACGCTTAAACTCTTATATGGAACACCTGAAAATTCTCAAGCTTTAACTCTCGCAGAATTTTCTCCGTCCAAGCTTTTTCATCATAACAACTGAACAAATTTGTATATATAAGAAAAAAAGTTGAATAACTCAGCAGCATGAAATATAGTAAAAAGTAGACCCAAAAAAAAGGACACAAGGCAAGAGAAAACAGTAACAAAATATCACATTTTCGGAAGCTAATTTAAAAGATTCAAGAACAGCAAGACACAAAACCAGTTGCTGCACATAGACTTGTAATAATACCAGCCATTGTCTATATTGGCACTACTGCAGAATAATAAATATATTATAAGATAAAAAATAATATGCATCATCCAAGAGAACAATTGTACTTTTCATTTTCACTCAAAGAGAGGAGGGAAGAGGAGTTATTGGAAGAGATACAGAATAACAATTCTTAATCAGGCAGGTTTTTCTCAAGATATCAGTCTTAAAATACTCCACCTTCCATCTAAAAATTCAGGAGCTAATAATCCATAACGATCAACAAACTCTGAGTATGTTCTTCGAGTAGGATATCCAGCAAGACTTATCCGAACAGCCTCCAGAACGCCCTGACCAAATTAGAAAGTTATCATCACCCTAGTTTGCAATGTAGACATTTTTTTTTCTTTTTTCTTCGTCATAAAAGAAAAGAAATGAGAATAAGAATAAGAGGCAACAACATAACAGAAGAGATACATGAAAGCACTAACATGTAAAAAAAAAGAAGGAAAGCATGCCAAACAAGAAAAATAAATAAATTTAGTACCCCACAGCGTAGTTGATGTAAGATGCTCATATTCTCAAATTTCTGAGGTCGATTCAAAGAGTTTGGCTTCACACACCGTATATAATGAGGCTCAGTTGTGTTGAGGGTTTCCATTAGCGCTTGAAGTTGTTGCTACAAACAAAAGAAAATGACAGACAGCATGAGCACTACAGAGTTATTTACAGCAATTTGCTTGTATTTAGATCAAAGTGGTGTTACCATAACCATTGTAAATGGTAAGTGATCCTTTGTCACTTAGATTATGAAACAATAACACAATCGGTTTGCAACAGAGCTAATTGAAGAGTGATTGAGTACATAGCAAATAGAAAAGGACTAACAATATCAACACAACCCAGAAACATTACAACAAAGTATTAGATTATATTATTTGTTGCTCTCCTGTGAAGGATTGGGGAATGAGAGGGGAATGGAGGAAAAACTTATGACTCACCAAAAATTTTAAGCTAATTAGTATGCATCTCATACACATCAATACAAAACACATACGCCATTCCCCGTCCACGAAACATTCTTTGACTGTACAAAGAGGTGTAAGACAAGATCTCATAAAAATATAAAGTGCAGCCACATCATTGTTTTCAATGAAGGATTCTATTCCAAGTTGTGCCTAATACAGCTAGGGTTGCAAGAATGTTATGTAATTTCACTACTTAAAGGAGAATGGGATTCTTTTCTTCATTCACAATCTGCTATCGTTTTTTTCTACCTCTTGTATACCTTTTTATACACAACAAGTAGAAAACCACTTTCATTGTAAAAGTATTTAAGGCCAAGGGGAAAAAAAATTATAATAGGAATAGTGCAATACCATTTAAACCATGTATTTTTTATGTTATCTCCATTTTACCCATGGGCTACCATTGTACTTGAAACATAGGTCTGTCGCCCTAAACTTTTAAAAATTTTGATTAGCCCCAAAAAGGTTTTCCAAGCTCAATCCCTGCATATGACTTATATACTAAATCAAACAACACGTTTTTATCTTTTATTTTTTATTTAAATTTTTCTTTTTTTTCAGTTAATTAATAGCCTCAGATAAGAAACCGTAAAAAATATATTATGTTGCACATGAATTTGGATGCAAAATAATGCATGAATTGAAACTTTCTTTATTTTTAGTGGTGAATTCTTAAATTATAAATTTTTAAAAAATGAGTCTAATTGGATTGAATTGAAATAATTATATGTTTAAATGTATTTCAAATTCATTAATTTTAAGTCTTCAATTTTTTTTTTTTTTTATAAATTCATGCAAATTAAATATTTAATAAATTTAAACAATAGATTTTGTCAAATTTAAATGCAAGGATTTAAATTGATAAATAAAAATGTAATATAAAATTAAATCACATCATTATTAAATTATATCTTAATAAATTGACAGCAGTACTCAAGCATTACAATTTTTTTTTTTTCTTATAGTACCAAATACATATATGTTAAATGAATTACATATACTAAATTATAATAATAATTTAATTTTTTATTTTTAAATTACTATAATTTAAAAAATAATGTTATAAGAAAATATCAATTAACTTACTTATTAATAATAAAATAAAATTTAAAAAAAAAATTCCCATACCCGCAACGTAGTGCGGGATAACATTGCTTGTTATACCTTAAATCGAGTGGCCACTGAAGAAAACTTGTATGATGATCGTGAAGATTCTTCAGGAGGTGAAGAGAAAAGACCAGCGACAAAGGGGCATTTGGAAGAAGATAACAAATTGCAATGCTCTACCACAACATAATCACGATTTTTATCTAAAAAGGTCTCTGTTTGATATGTGACCTACAGGAGAGGGAAAAAGTTCATAATAAGGATTCTTCAATGCATACAAAGTCTCTTGTTGTAATAAGGACACATAAAACTTGCCTTGCCAGCATAGTGAGAAACTGTGAAATCTGTTTCTGAAAATTTTGCCTTTTCCAGCCTTGGATGAGCCCGGAAATTCTGAAATAGCTTGGTTGATAATGTTTCGTGTGTTGATTTTGGGAACATGCTGCATAAAAATGAAAATCAGGATAAGGATAAGCTGCTTATAAGAAATGTTATAAAGCCAAACGCACCAAGTCATACTGAAGAACTCAAACTGTACCAAGCTTCGTCTAAAAGAGCAATAATCCCAATAGGTTTCTGCAAACAAGCACATGCTGACATAAGTCGAAGAGTAATAGAAATAGATACCAAACTCAGAAACAAAAAGGAAAAGAAAAAACAGCAGAACAGAGTAGATAAAGAAAACATTGACCCAACAAAGGCCTTCACAGTCTGGGGAAGAAAAGAGACAGCCATAATATATGCATTTGGAGTTGCAAATGAGCTGAGCTAAAGCTCAGCTTGTTATCCATATATTGGAACAAGGATCAGCTCATTTAAAAAAGTGTCGAGCTTGTGCTCAGCTCATTTACTATTATCAAGCTAGCTCGCGAGCCTCATTCCAAGGCTTGAAGCCAAGCCTTGAGCAGCTCATGAGTGGATTGGCATAACAATTTCAAACATGAAAAAGAGTATTAGCAATATATTAGCCACTGACAATCTGACATGCTATAGCATTTAGCAATCAAAAATCATAGAACTGGAGAATAGTGCATGTTTCTTAATGGAACCCATCTTTTACACTTGTAGCACCTCTGATATCATTCACAGGACCAAACATATAGAAGAATGCTTCATAGTCCAAGGAAACACAAACTGGTTCTACTTCTAGATCCAGAAAAAAAGAGAGGAACAGATAGGTACATTAGCAGAATATTGCACAGGTATTCCAAGAATAACAACATATTGGCCAAAGCAGATTATATTTTCAAGGGAGGAATCGGATGAGAACCTTCTCAATTAGATCTAAAACATCCTGGTTATCTATAAATTCAATGTAGCTCCAATTAATCTCCTCTTTTCTGTACTCTTCTTGCTCCATCTTGAACACATGCTGAAATAAATATAAAAGACAAGTTAGACCAGGGGGAAAATATAGTAATGTTAAAAACTCTCCTCTTGAATGACAACATTGCAGACCTCATTAAAATGTTGCTGAAGTTTCTCATTTGCAAAATTAATGCAGAACTGCTCAAAACTGTGGAACATAAGAACATGAATTACTTGATTGAAGGAAGCATAACAAAACTAATTCAGAACTAAATAATAGTAATAATGGTAAAGGAAAAATTAGGGCACAGAAAGCAATGCTAAACAAAGCCTATAGTGGAATATTAAGGATGCAAACCACAAATTATGCAAATCCCAAACAACAAAACTGCACATCCTAGTGTAGAAGGACAGAAAATGATGTTTTAGAAACACATTCCTTGGGGAGTGATAAACTTGTAAAGTTAATGGTCAAGAACAGGGCCCACACTATCTTGTTTGAACTACGGAGAATATGAACGCCTGAAACAAAAATAAATTACACATGCATAATAGAGATTCTGTTGACAGTGTTAAGTGTAAGAAATGAGGACAGAACTTCTTCTGAGCACCATATTAATTCATAGCACCACAGTAAGATCAATAAATTACTTTTGTAACAAGTTTGCACCTTGTGATATAGCAATAACATGGATTAAAATTGGTTCAACCAAGGACTTTTACATTACCTATTATGTTTAAAGCATTCAAAGCCATAAATGTCCAAAACTCCAATTTGTATCTGAGAAGTCAGATCTTGCCCAACAGACCTATTAATTTTATCAACAAGCCTAAACAAAACATCCAAACCAAAGAAATTTAGATTGTCACAAGAACTCCACATAAAGGAAAAGGCAAAATCCCCTCCTGAAAAATGACAATAAGCATACCAATCAAACAGCCTAGCATAAACTGTTTTGGCTAAGGCATCCCTACTAGCAACAGCAGCATTACAGTCAAGAGCTTTTATAATATTTCCTTCACGGGTTTGAATTGTACGAGTACATAGCGTTGCCAGCAACAGGGTGACATCACACCTGATGAAATAAGTGATTTAATTACCAACAGCCCTTAAACAAAGGAAAGTACATGCACTTTGGAATGTCTAAAATGCCTGATAAATAATAAAAAGATTCAACTTCCATTGATGAAGCATGTTCAAAATGTTGAGTAACATTTCTTTTCTTTTATTTATTTCACTCACAACTTTAAATATTATAAATAGCAGTCTCAGTGTCAACATATCAAACAGTATCAAATTCAGCCATGCCATCGCTAATATGAATTTTTAAAACATAAGCAAAATCAATCAAATTCATAGCCTTGCAAAAATTTAACTAGATATACACATATCAATGATGATTTTCAAGTCATTTTTGTAATCATCATAATAATTTTTTTAGGATATGAAAATATAAAAAATTTGACCATTAAGTCTATTCTATAAAAATGAGACAACAGATGTCTCATAATATATTTAAAAAAAATATTCCAAAATAAGTTTCAGATTACACATTCTTCACTAAATGGACTGGCGGCATTTTTTAATTACAATATAAAAGGTAAAACTTAGCCTAAATAATACTTGATAACAAGGCCCGTAAGATGGCCATAAAAAAAGGCCCATATAAAAGTTAAGGTTTCAAAAAGGAGTTAAAATAAAAGTTTAAATGAAAACACATGAAACAGAAGACAGAAAGAAAAAGTTGCACAGGTTTAAGGCTCTCTCCTCTTCTTCGGCATCCCATACATAATGGTGCACATCAGATATTTTGTTTGACATGTACCATTATAGTGAGAACACTATGATTCACAAATTTCCTGAACTGTTATTCCCAATTTCATATCATACTGCAATTCTTCTGTTGCAATGGGGCAAGGGCAAAGCAATATGGGCATTTTTTAAGATTCTGGATCCATCATTGTACAATGGACTTGAACAAGGAGCTTTAACAAAGTAAGAATTGCTTACATATTCCAGCCAGTTAATGCAACTTTCTCTTTGCTAGAGGACAATGTAGCAAGTACATTGACAATAAAGATCAAAAAGTGGAGCAATCAACCGTTTTGATTTTCGACACTTAACCTAGAGCAATTGGCCTTCTTTCTTAAGTCTTTACCAGACTGGTGTTAAACAATTTTACAATTCTTGCAGTTGTGCTTAGCAAAACATTGTGACATCTAGGAATTCTGATTTAAAAACTGATAGACAAACAAAGGCACTGAAGTTAATGTCATAGTGTCAGCAATCCATTTAAGCAAGATATATTTTTCAAGGTACTAAATATAATCACCTACATAAAAAGATTAGCTGCCATCTGCAGATGAAAGCTAGATTTCTGATCTTTTATGATTGAAGAATCATGTTCTTTGCCAGGAGAAAATTCAATATTCCCAAGATGGAGAATTGCAGCCAAAGTGCGAAAAATAGCTTCCTGATGGGATAGTAACACAAAATAAGCAGAACATTAGAGAAGAATGTAACCACAACATAAGCAGAACATTAGAGAAGAATGTAACCAAAAGAAACATTAAAATAAAAACTTAAAGAACCAAGGCATTGTATAATGTTCCTGAACCTGATCCTCATGACTTATACCAACAATATCCATTGCCCTCCTTGTCTTTATGTACTCCTCTGCATTGCTAATGCCATCTAACTCATAGGTCTTACTTTGATTCAAGTAATGGAAGTGACTCGGATGATCCAAATTGAACTTCTCTGCGTCCTAGATGATATGTAGAAAGTGCCAAAGGCAACAACAATTAACTAGAAAATTCCATCATACAGGATATAAATGTGCCACAAAGACACACTGAACTTGGAAAATCAGAACCATTAAAAAGCATTTGCTATTAGCACTAAACAACATGCACACGGGAAGAAGGGAGGGGAAGGCTTGGCCAAGGCAATTGTATAATGTTCCTGAAACTGATCCCTCATGACTTTATACCCACAATATCCATTGCCCTCCTTGTCTTTTAATGTACTCCTCTGCATTGGCCTAATGCCATCTAACTCATGGTCTTTACTTTGATTCAAGTAATGGAAGTGACTCGGATGAATGCCAAATTGAACTTCTTCTGCGTCGCTATGATGATATGTAGATAGTGCCAAAGGCAACAAACAATTACTGTAGAAAATTCCCATCATACAGGATATAATGTGTCCACCAAGACACACGCTTGACTTGGAAATATCAGAAACCATTAAATAGCATTTGCTATTAGCACTAAACAACATGCACAGGGAAGATAGGGAGGGAAGGCTTAGGGGGAGGGGGGGGGGGGGGGGGGGGAGAGAGGGGAGAGTACATCCCAGATGCAACACATAGTTGATAAAATGAAAGAGATAGTTCCTTTCCTCAAGCGTATTCTGTTATTCTTGAACATTAAACCTGGGGATCCTGATGTCCAGAAGGTAGTTCTAATGGAGCACCAGAATATTCGAAGCCATATTTGCAATCAAAAACTTGGATTCTCGATATCAATACTTTGCAAAACACTGCCAAATGACATAAGCAGACAGAAACTCAGACACAATGAAAAAGAACAATGTATTAGGATAGTTAAGATTTGAGAATTAAATGAATAAATAAAACCATAAAAAATAAATTTAATACAAATTGCACAAATCCATAATAAGAGAATGTGATGTCACATCACAACAAGATCATAATAACATATTCTCAAGATGGCGAGAACTATCCACGCATTTGCATCTCTTCTTGCATATCTACAGTTACAAGGGAAAGATATAATTAAAATTTTGAAAAGGAACCTAACCAACTTGAATTGATCACTTTCTTAACATAGTCCTTTGCATTTACAAATGACCTCCAGCAGTGGGATTTTGACACTGGGATAATGATATAAACTTGTATGATTCAGCAATTAATCTTCATATAGGAAAAATATGAACATAAGGAATAATCACAAATGTACTGAATGAAGAACAGCGGGGGGGGGGGGGGGGGGGGGGGGGGGGGAGAGAGAGAGAGTACCATCCCAGATGCACATAGTTGATAAAAGCAATGATAGTTCCTTTCAGGATCTGTTATCTGAACTACTCGGGACCGTTCCAGAAGGTAAGTTCTAATGGCAGCACCAGATATTCGACCATTTGCATCAAACTGGATCTCAACAAACTTCCCAAAACGACTGCCATGACATAGCAACAGAATCAGACAAGAAAAGACAATGTTAGGTAGAAGATTTAGAATTAAAGAATAATATAAAACCACATTGCACAAACCATAATAGAGAATGTGATTCATCCAACAATCTTAATAACATATTCTTCAGATGGCGAAACTATCCAGCATCTCTTCTTGCAATACACAGGTTACAGGGAAAGATATCAATTAAAATTTTGAAAAGCAAACTCTAACCAACCTTGAATTGTCATTTCTAACAGTCCTTGCATTACCAAATGCCTCCAGCAGTGGATTTGACTGGATAATTGAAAACTATGAATCAGCAATATCTTCATAGGAAAAATATGAACATAAGGAATATCCAAATGTACTGATGAGACACAAATTCTGCCAATTGTCTTGTCAAAATATTTACAAGGACACTAACATCAAGCAAGTCATCATAATACAGATATCCCTTCAATAACCAAATGTTTTAGGTGAACATATAAGAAGTATTTCTCTTGCAACAAGGACATTATTTTATTTTCAAAACAAAACTTAAGTTGAATAAATATGGCAACTACATTAATACATGGATATAAAAACATCCGGGCATCATTTAAAATTAGATCGGTCTATAGTAACTATCACTAGATACCAGCCTCAAACTGAAGCATACCTACCTCGTCTTAGAGAAGGGTCCTACCACAATTGAACAAAGCACAGGGAAAATGAGAAGTCCGAGTTATTACCTCAAGAACTTGTTGTTCAACCGTTCTGTCATCACCAGAGGCTCGACCACCAACAAAAGTGAGATATTGCATAATCAATTTTGTTGTCTCAGTTTTTCCAGCCCCGCTTTCTCCGCTGACCAATATAGATTGGCTTTTACCTTCACTCATCATCGCTCTAGTTTTAAACCCAGACATAAGCCAATTAAATAACTTTAAGTAGCAGCTATACATATCTCTCATCAACACAATTTTCATATACCGACAAAATTTCCATACAGAACCAATAATGTGATATACCTATAAGATGTATCTGCCACAGCAAAAACATGAGGGCTTAGCTCACCAAAGGGTGCTCCTTTATATTGCTCCATCATATGCACATTGTAAAGATGAGGAAGCTTGGTGAATGGATTTACAGCTATCAAAATGCTTCCCGTGTATGTCTGTCAGCAACAAAAATGTAAAAGAAAAGGCCACATGATGCCATAGCAAAATGTAAGAAAAATGCCATTGGAAAATCTAAGGAATATTTTTTAAGTTCCACATTCCATTATGGGTAGAATAATGGAATGACATGGACTCCAGACAAAGAGTTGTTTGATTAATTCACCAAGAAAATCATTCCAATCAGATTTGAGTTTTGCAGAGTCCACTGCAACCATTGCATGTCAATGCAAAAGTAATCAGTCAACACTCAAATTACAGCATAATTCCAACTCCCACAAATATACTTTACTTAGCATGTCGGATGCCAACTCGGAATTTGGACTTTAGACCTCCAATTCCAAAAATTTAAATCGGTTTTGGGGGAAAAAACAATTTGGAAAAAAAAAAAAAGAATGACATTAACTTCAAATAACTCACAAAAGCCGAGAAATAGCCTAATTGAAAGCCACGCGTCTCTATAAAATGGAGATCCTAATTTGGAATCCATACCTGATTATTAAATACAATTAGTATGGACAAATTTGCACAGAAAACTAATAACTAAGCTAAATTTTATCATCATTGATCAAAATTCATAAAATGAAACAAAAATGTACAGCGAGGGACACTTGTCAACTACACGAACTGGCAAGTGAACAAGTGTATGTATACGCACTTACATAAATATCATTTAGAGCGTATCTCCTCTCAAGATTATAGAGCACTCCGGGCTCGTGCAAGTAAGTCAACTTAGTCATATCGTCCACTCCTCCATGCTCTTCCTCATCATCATCCCTGAGAAACAGCTTCTCCGGAGAAGTCAAAACCTACATCCCCAATTGACCACGAAAAGAAGTCAAAAAAACCACTCAATATTCCTCAAGAAAATCACAAGGAACAAAGAGTTTCACCTTCTTGCCAGACGCAGTGAGAACTTGGACTTGCTTTCCGATAATATTGATTACTTCAGCTGCAACCCATGCCAAATTCTTATCTAAGGCCCATACCTTAGAACCCTTGCGGAGGTTCATTTTGAGCTCCTGTGAGCAGAAATCGAAAGTAGAGCTTAAAACCGTAGAGAGGCGAAATTATCGAAGAAGCCAATGCATGATAATACAGAAAAATTAAAGAAACCCTAGAAAAACCAGAGAAAGACAGGTGAGAGAGTTACGGGCATGGTTTTTGGGCGAAAATTTTAGGTTCCCGCCCTCAACAGGTGTAGCAGAGAGAGAGTCAAAAATGGCGAAATGTAAGGGTATTTTCGTATCGTAATCGACACGTCACCCTCAAGCAGTACAGTGGTGTCGCGGAGTCTATTTTTGATTACATCGGATTAATTTCACCGATGGTCATCAATTTTATACCGAGTCTCCTATTGACCACTCAAGTTTAATTTATTACTTAAATATCTTCAAAACATCTACATTTTTTGTTTTTTTTTTTTTTCTTCAACTTGAATTTACATAAAATATGGATTTTCAAATAATGTTTGAATATTATTTAATGAAGTTCCTCAAAGAAATATCATATCTTGAAAACTTATATTTTAATAATATTTTGCTTTTTGAGGGTTCCTTTTTCTTTTAGGAAAAGTGGTTGTATTATTAAAATAAATCATCAACTAAAACAATATAAAGAAATTTTGGATAATTCATAACCAATAGGACTAATATATAGAAGAAATTCTATTATTAAAAGGTGAGTTGCTCTACTTGCTTGTCATTTAACTAATAAAAATATGATAACGTATATAAATTAAATGAGATTAAAAATTGATAATTAGCTAAATAAAAGAAATAAAATATTATAAAAGGAAGAAAAAGAAAGATTTTATATTACTATAAATTTTAAAGAGAGTTAATTTTAAATGATTAATTCTAGTTAGAGAGTTGATTTTTTTTTTTTTTACATGATTAACCCTCGTTTAATTATCACATTTGTCAAGTTAGTTAGTTTAATTGGTTTAATAGGCAGGATTGGGAACTCACAACAGTGGGTAATATGAAATAAAAGTTAAAATTGAATGATCTTAATACAATAAATTTAAGTTGGAGGACTAATAACTAGGTAAGTGAAAAACTAATGACCATTGATGAAATTAAGCCGGCTCTATTTATTTTTTTGTTACTACTAGCGATGTAGTAGATTTTGTTACTTGCTACTGCATGTAGCTACGACAGCAACTTGTGCGTTTGCTAGGAAATTGCAGGTTGTGTCATGTGGGCAGGGCAGTGGCAGTGGGTTTGCGACTGGCCCAACTTACGCTGCTAGTTCAAATTTTTTTGAATATGCCTTTTTTGTGACCTTTTTAATCGTTCTACAGTTGTTGAGTTCAAATTTATTTTTCCATTTTTGGTTGTTTAATTTGAATTTCTTACTTTTTTGAACGTAGAAAATTTTGAATTTCCTACTTGAGTTGCTACTCCTTTTATTGATTTTACTTTAAATTTCAGGAAATTCCAAAAATAGAGTGGTTATATTCAAATTTCTGTTTATGTTTAATTGTTTTTAAAAAATTATTTGTTTATTATGAGTAAATTATTTAATTTTTGTTTAGGTTCACTTCTAAAAGGCAATTCAAAGTCTCTTTAAATTTTGAAAAAAAAAACAATTAATGAATTTATTAGCAAAGTATGTATTTATTATTAAACTACGATTTATTGTTAATTTTATGAAGTGGAATATATAACAATAATATCTCCCAAACATATACTAAAAAATCTCTTTCAGATTTCTGAATCTCAATCATTAAATGAAAATGAATCTGTTTCCTTCGAAAAAATTGAAAATAAACTTGTAGATAAAGCAACGTACGGTTGATATTAATTTAAATTACGATATCATCAACGGACGGCCCGAATTTAACGCGAGGTAATGTCAGGGATTATGTTTGAATAAATTGATGGGCCGATTGAGTTTTGCGGATGCAGCCCAAATCAAAAACAGTTCGCAAAGCAGGTTGCATTTGGCCGGATAAGAACTCGAGGAGAGACGAGATTCGTGTGCATGCATGTTCACTAACATCGTCAGTTGCGTCATTTTTTTAACTTTTCCTAGACGGGTCCACATAGTCATTGTAAAATCTAACAGCCTGCATTGTGCTATAGTCATTATAAAATGGCTGCCAAGTGGCAGCAATGTTATTGGTAAAAATGGATTTTATCCAATGCCCTTTGAACACATGTCCACTATGTTTTGCATGCAGCTTCTCAAAGTTATTTCAAACCTTCAACAAAATCTAGAGAAAAATAAATATACTGACACACGCGCACACACACACACACAATTATCTAAATTTTTTTAATATTATTAAAATACAATTAACCAAAAGAATCTTCTTGCAAGAAGTTAATAAAGCTAACTACCTGCATTGTGCTATAGTCATTGTAACATGGCTACCAAGTGGCAGCAATGCAACTGATAAAAAATAATTTTATCCAATGGTCTCTGAGCATGTGTCCATTCTGTTTAACACTCCAGCTTCTCAAAATAATTTCAAAACTTCAAGAAAATCTAGAGATAAATAAATATTGTGATTCTGATAATAATTGCTTTTCATTTTTCATCTATCACTCTAACAATATAAATTGATTCAGCTGCAATAAGCTTTTCTCCAAACATGAAAGGAAAACATGGGAAGAAAGAAGTTGAAGATCTCTAGATTGGAGAGTAACAAAGCTAGGCAAATAAAGTATTCCAAGAGAAAAGTTGGAGTTTTAAAGAAGGCAAAGGAACTTTCAACACTATGTGATATTGATCTTGCAATTATCATGTTTTCTCCCACTGAAAAGCCAACCCTCTATGTTGCTCATGACAAGTAATAATTTATCTTTCTATATTTTATCTTTAACCATATATATCCATCCATTTGTCGTTTTCCAATTTTCCGTATATTTTTATTTTACTATATATCGTCCACGTGGTATGCGGGTATCATATCATTCAAGAATCATTATTAATTTTTATTTCACTAACTGTCCACGTGGTATGCGGTATTAAAAATTAATTCATTTTTATATAGTTGTTTTTTATTCAAGATAATAGCATCAAATTCAAGAAATATTTTTTACCAAGATTAACCTTCTATAAATAGCATCAATGTTGAAGTTAATATTAAAAACTTTCCAAACTCAAGCTCTTCCCACAATTGGTCTCAACCATATATTTGTTTTAAACTATAAAAAATTATTATTTTTTGATTATAGTTTTCTTTTGACTTTCTTAACACTTTCAATTTACATTGATATTATATATTATTGCTATGATTTTTATTTATGACATTTTTGCCCATTTTAGTAAATCATGGATCCACCTGAATTCGAGAAGCCTTTGTTAATCTTTTTTTAGAAAATTTATTGCCAACACATATGTGTGGTTTCATATACTAAGTCAATTAAAAAAAATTTACTTATTTTGCTTTTTATTATATATAATTTAAATATTATCGTTTGAATCAAAATATTATATAAATAAAATTTTCTCTTTATTATATTCATCCACGTAGCATTGAGACATCATATCAGAATATTCGTAATAATTATATTGGACAACTCATTTTTCATTACGAGTGCTCATTTTCTTTTTAGCAATATCTCTTTTCATGTTATATTATAGTTTTGTTTGTAGATTTAATTAATTAATTAATTTTTTTATTTTTGGTTTTTGCAGACAATTAGTTACTGTTTTGGAGAGGCTCTCAAGTTTATCTGTTGAAGAGAGAGAACACAGGTGATTTATGAAGCTTTTGCAAATTCTAAAGAATGGAAACCAAAATACCAATTCAATACATAACACACTCTTTTTTACAAAAGATCATTAAATTCCTAAAATAAAATTTTGGGTGGCATGCATCTTCTAGGATTGATCAAAAATTATATAAATGTTTTTTTTTTTTTTTTTTTTTTTTTCAATGTTATATTATAGTTTTGTTTGGTAGATTTAAATCTAATTAATTAATTTTTTTATTTTTGGTATATTTGAGGCTCAAACAATTAGTTACTGTGTTTTGAGAGGCTCTCAAGAGTTTTAATACTGGTTGAAGAAGAGAGAGAACACAGGTGAATTTATAGAAGCTTTTGCAAAATTCTATAAAGCATGGAAACGCTAAAATACCAATTCAATACATAACACCACTCTACTTTTTAGCAAAAGATCATTTAAAAATTCTAAAATGAATTTTGGGTGGCATGCTCTTTCTTAGGATTGATCAAGAAATATAATATATATAATGTTTTTTTTTTTTTTTCTTTTTTTTTAAATGTTGATCAATCTAAGAGGTTTGGAAATTTTATTCTTATAAATAATCGTAATTAATGATTTTTAGCGATTTTATATAACTGTCATCTACTTCGGAGGGGCTACTACGCATGAGGTAAGAAAACATGACACTCATTTTTTATGTTTCTTGTTTTTTTTTTTTTTTTTTTTTTTAATGTTGATCAATCAAAGGTTTGAAATTTCTTATAAATAATCCTAATTATGATTTTGCGTTTTATATGTCATCAGGAGGGCCTACACCATGAGGGTAAGAAACAACCTCATTTATGTTTTCTTGTTCTATTATATTTATATTTTTATTTTTATTAATTATATACTACCAAACTACTGTTGAATTATCACTAACACTGCTTTTCCAAGCTATAATAAAGAAAGTGAACAAGATGGCCAACCCAGAAGTGGCTAAAAAAAACTCTTCTCTCAACAAGTAAGCACAGTTTTCCTTTTTCAGGATCCCTATTGACAACAATACCAATAAAAGAAAAAAAGAAAAAAAAAAAAAGACTTCTTTAGTGTTTGTAATGTGAAGTTGCGAATCATAAACTTACCTTCTTTTTTTTTTCCCCTTTATTTCTTCATTGCAGAGATGAAGCAGTCAAAGTATGTTCCTTCACAGTGAGAGACTTAATGAGTACTTCAATTTTTGTTAATAAATAATGCTAAAATTGTTTTGTTAATGTTACGCCATAGCCTGGCCAAGCTCTGCAGCTGCAGAAGAATCATTTGGGAGAGCTGAAACAAAAACTCATTGAGAAGTCAAGAATTCTCAGGTTCTTCTTCTTTTTCTTGTTTTTCGCTTCATTGAATTTGTATGATCATAGTTAAGTTACTCTTCTCAGGGACTGGAAGAATCCATACACTGTTGACAACTTAGATCAGATCAAAGTGATGGAGGAACATCTCATTGCAAGTCTTGAGAGGATCAAAGAAAGGAAGGTATAGAAATTTCTTTTGGATTCAACATTTTTTTTTCTGCATTACATTGTTTTATCCATTCACTTCAATATTCATTTCTCTTATTTTAGATTCAGTTGTGGGAGCAGCAAAAAGGACACAAAGCCTCTAAGGTATGCCATACCTATGATTCTTATTTTCGCAAAGGTTGTAATAACAAATTATATTTGTTGATGGTCGAACTTGAACTTGGAAAATTTTTTAAAAACATAATTTTTTCATAAATTGAGATTCGTGATTTGGTGATGAAGACTTTAATGCATCCAAATGTGTAAATAAGTAGTCTAATATTTACCTTCTATTGTAGGCCAAACGCACAAATTGACCTCTGTTTCTTCATCTGGGTCCTCAGTGTCACCTTGAAGCTGCTCTATCAACAGATTATCAATGTGTTGCTTAGAAGAATATCTGAAGATGACAGCATATTATATGCTAATATTAGTGTGCTTTCATTTCTGTTTTTTTTTTTTTTTTTTTTGTGTTTTGCTTAGAAAAGAAACATCTGAAGATGACAGCGATATATATAGATGCTGAATTATAAGCTTGCGTGCTTTTCATTTCTGTTTTATTTTTTTTTTTTTTTTCCTTTTTTGGAAAACAATATTATCATATTTGAGTTTTTTTTTTTTTTTTTTTCTTTTTTGGAAAAACAATATTATATATTTTGAGTTGCAGACTCAATATTATGGTATGTTTTAACTGATGATGGTATTTAGAGCCAAAAATGGTATTTATAATAACTGATGATGGTATTTCAAACTAATTTTATATGGTATTTAGAGCAAAAAATGCTCTCTTGAACCATAGTTATTAAACCCAGCCCGATCCACGGGTCAAGCTAGAAAACCGGTGAACCGGATCGAATTTGCTTTTGAATCATTTTAGGAAGAGAATTAGATTGAACCGGTCCACCTGCATATACTTGGTTGACCTAGACCGATTTTTTTGATATTTTTACTTATTTTTTATTATATTATAATTATAATAAATATATATTATTAATATTTTATAATCCACTAATTGACCATTGACCCATTTGTGAATTGAATGGCTCATCCTTCCAATTCTTTAGTCCGGTAAAAGTCCGGGCCGGATTTAGTAGGGTTGTCTTGAACTGCCCAGTATTCATTTTAGTGGCATTAAAGCTATGTGAAGACCAGAGCTAAAAGCAAAGGGTTTACCCACTGAATATTGCTATTCAATCAATGTGGCCTAAAACCTCAGTTGCTGAAAAATCGCAATTCTCAAATTGTATCTGTACAGCTTCTGGATTTAGGACATGTTTATATTAATTATAAGGCAAAAACGAAATTAGCTTTTAAGCTCCAACATACAATAAAATCAAATTTGAAATTAACTGGAGTCTTTTAACTGTATAAAATTAATTAATGGAATCGGCAATTTCCAAAATCTGCAAAGTTTAAAAAGCCAATTAGCTCAAATTATGTTCTAGAAAAACAAAGTTGACAAGATTATTTAACATTCTGTTCTTATAATTAGTATGAACATAACATTAATATGCCGGTATCATGACATTAATTTTAAAATTTAAAATTTTCAAATTGGGAGTATTATTGATACAAAATGAAGTATAAAATATAATTTTACAAAAAAAAAAAAAAAAAAAAAAAAATATCACATTCCTTACAAAAAAAAAAAAGAAAAAAAAAAAAAAAAAAAAAAAAAGGGGTAAAATTAGGCAATTAATCTTTTCCCTGCTTAATCAGCAGTGGCAGTAAAGCTTACAGATATCTTTTCCCTACAGCAGTTCATGTTCATTTCAGATAAACTCCACGAGGCAATCTACTGGTAATTGGGAACCAAACCATCACCATCTAATCTTAGACAGATGGATCAATAATACGCTCCCCAATGAATTATTGCCGGTCAAGCATATAATGCACTGCACTGAACCCAACTTGCCTTTACTTCACAGAGGCCAGAGCCTGTCCTGCCCTGACCCTGCATACCCACCAGGCCACCAGTTGGTCCCATTGAGACAAATGACAAATTGCAGCAATGATTTTATATTGTACAGCATACATACATGGAGTTCTGATACCTATCGGTAAAAGTAGTCTCATCTCTCTTTTTTACCCTCTTTTTCTTAACTACAATAATTGATCCCAAATCTTTATACACAATTTCCACTCGCTGATCCACTAACCCCTTGGCAAAAGAAAATAAATAAAAGAGCATCCGCCAGCCCAATACCCAATGTTGGATATCTACCACTACTTACTATTCTACTATTATGATACTGGAATATTTCTTTCGCTGTTCTGGGAAATTACCTCGCCGAACTTCAGGAAGAGTTGTGCATCTGAGGTGCTCATGGAGGGGCAATTCACCATGTGTGGAGTCTTGAGATTTGCATAATCATCCATGTAGCAAGACACTTTGGCAGATGGAAGTGGGGGAGGTGGTGCTGGGGTGGTGCATTGTTTAATTGGCACCGATGGCAAAAGGCTACCGAGAACACGTGTCACTTCGTGCATAGTTGGCCGGTCTGCTGGCTGTCTCTTGGTGCATAAAAGGGCAAGCTGAAAAACCTTCTTTACAGCACCTAAATCTTTACATGTAGCAGTTATCTCAGGATCAACAGTTTCCATAACAGCATTGTTGGCGGTCTTCGATAAGATCTGATGCAATTAAAAAGCAGGAAGTTTGAGGCATCGATAAATATAAGTTGCATTTCCAAAGCATGATAATGCCATAAGTTATATTTTCAGCTTTAATATCTAAAGTAGCCATTTATATCGAAGAAGTCCTAGATCAAGAAAAGCCAAAATGAATGCTGAAAATCTACGACAGCACCAGTCTTAGCCTAGGAATAATGAATTAAAAACAGAATACAGAAGATAAACAACAAGCATGTGCATCTCCTATCGATTGATGAGATTTAATACTGTCATGAGTGAAGTTCTTTGTATTTAACAGATTCCATTTCTAACATGAAATGCAAACTCACAGCTAGCACTTGCAATGAGTATATTTAGGAGATACTGAACAGGGAAGTACACAAGGATGATAGAAAACAAACCAGATGATGGAGATTGCATTCATTGTCAACTGCTTTCCTTCCAGTCAACAACTCAAGTAGAACAATCCCGTAACTGTAGACATCAGACTTTTCTGTAAGTCGGGAAGTGCGGGCATATTCAGGATCTATATAACCAATAGTGCCCATTATGTAGGTAGAAGTATGAGATTTTGATACACATAAGCTCTTTGCAATGCCAAAATCAGTGAGATGGGCCTCAAAATCCTTGTCCAATAGAATGTTTGATGACTTGACATCTCTGTGAATGATGCGCGGACTACAATCATGGTGGAGATATGCTAATCCTTCAGCTGCTCCAATAGCTATTTGAAGACGAGTATACCAGTCAAGCTTTTTCTTCTTTGTAGGGCCTGAAAGACAGAGTACATAATGACTCAGAATACACAAGGATCTACATATGCTTGTCAGGAGACTCCTGTGATTTCACCTAAATCTTCTCACATGGATTTGGCATCCAATTTATTAGTAGTTCATTTCCATAGTCCCGCAAGCCTACCCACTTAAGGATTTAACTACAAGATGACAGTTTTGAAGGTTTTTGTACATGGGCCTAACTCAACCTTATAGATAATCAAAGAGATGGATCACACTTATGTGTACTAACAGTAAAAGCAAAAGAGCATAACACAAAATAAAAATCCAAAACAAAAACATGACAGCATTACATCTATCTAGGAATGCTCAAACTTACCATGAAGGAGATCCCAGAGACTGCCATTTTCCATGTAATCATAGAAAAGAAGGTTCCCAGAAGGGGACAGGGAATATCCTTGAAGGCTGACCAGATTCCGATGCTTGATGCTTCCCACTGTCTCCAGCTCCGTCTCAAATTCCTTCAAGCACTGAGGATAGTGAGAGTAAAGTCTCTTGATGGCAACTGGCTTGCAATTTTTAAGGACACATTTGTAAACAGAACTGGATGCACCATAACCAATTATGTATTTCTCACTCAAATTCTCAGTCATCCTCATGATATCCTCGTACACATGAAGTGCCATATTCATGTGAAGGATCACCAGCTTTGGTGTTGAGTAAGTAACTGTTCATTTATCAAGCAAACAAGTATTAGTATTGGCATAAATTCAGTTTGACAGGTGATCAAGCAAACTAAGCCACATGGCAACCACTGTTGCTTTTATTCTTCTCCACATGGCAACCACTGTGATTATATTTACTTCTTAAAATAACCTCAAAGAGTCAGATTATTAAAATAGTTTAGATCATTTGATGAGTTAAGCACAGAGAGTAAATTTCATATGCACAGTGAATACCAGGTTTGTCAAGTGATCCATCTGCAAATGGTGTTGGATTATGTGGCCTGCATGCTGCCACTAAGATCATGAGGAGAATAACAAGAGCTCCAAGAGCAATCCCAAGGATAGCTGCTTTAGAAATTGTAACTGCACGGACAATGGCAAGAAAATAATAATTGGTCATTCCTTCAGCACATTAACTGAAAAGCCTTAAACATAGGATGATTCCATTGCATTTCAAAAAATAGATTTTTGTTTTTTTCCCTTGATATTAAAGTAAAGGGTCCTAGGGCATTCATGTGCCTGTGTGAGCAATTTCCTACATTTGGCATAAATAAATAGTAGCATCATGAGAACAAGGTAATGTCACGTACAGTTTCCTGATGTTGAAACAAAATACACCCATGTATCACTGGTAGAAAAATCACATCAAGACCTGCTACTTACGTTCTATTAGCTGACCATGCATTTTCGTATAAATAATTTAACGTTTATGACTCTAGGATGTTCACCTAAACAAATGAAGTTCTCTGAAAAATTACTTCTACCAAAAGATAAAAGCTGTGGGCTATTCCTCCTATGTTGGCAAAACTAGTATCAAAGGTCACAAATACCTCGTTCTGTTGGATGAGACTCGTTGCATGGAGAATTGAGCCAGTAGCCACAAAGACCCTGGTTTCCAATAAAACTGCACATAAAAGTTATCAGTTTAATGGAAGCCTTGAAAGGCTAACAGTCAGAAACATCTGAACAGTAAAAAGAACAAATTTTGAGCTGATTTCAGAAATTTTTAAGTTAACATAATGGATATCGTCAAACTTCTGACCTGTTTGATGAAAACCTTGTAAAGTTATTGCTAGTTGGAATAACTCCAGCTAGGTTATTGTAAGAAACATTTCTGCATGTATGCATTAGGGTAAAATATCATAATCATACAACCTTCAGTCAAGCATTCAATTTTAGTCAGAAAAATATGAATTCCAGAAAATAATGAACTTACAATATGGTAAGACTTAGGCAGTTGATCAGGGAAATAACATCACCTGAAAGATTATTGTTTTCAAGTCTCCTGCAATATTTTGCATTAAAGAGATCAATACAGCAACATGGGCAGTTTATTTAATTGCAGTAAAGGGATCTATAAGCTATAGCTTTAAAAACTTGTTACGGCTACAAGCACAACATTGAAAGAAAAGCAAAGGACAAATAATTAAAATTTGTAATGCATAGGGCTCAAATGCACTGGCATATCCATCCAGATACAGGATGACAGTTACAACTTACGAAAGTTGGAAACTCACAATGAGAATATGTTCTGAAGTTGACTAAGTTCCTCAGGAATCACTCCGGATAGATGATTATGTGAAAGATCTCTACAATGCCATGAAATATAAAGTTAGAAAGGGCCAAGATATATAAGTGTACTTGTAGTAATGATTCCTTACATCTCCATAACACTTCTTAGGTTACCAAATTCTGCTGGAATAACTCCAGACAATTGATTCCTGCTTAGATTCCTATTACACAAAACAGCAGCAGTCAGTAAGAATAAAACATTTGTGATGATCGAATTATTTGGCATTTGAACTCACAGCTTTAGGAGATGTTCCAAATCACCAAGGGAAGAAGGAATAGACCCAGTAATTTTGTTTTTAGAAATATCCCTGATCCATTGGCCAAGGAGAAGCATTTAATAAAAAAATAAAATGACCAAAAAGGAAAAAGTTATATTCAAGCATTCAATACTTACAAAGTATCTAAATTACCAATCCGAGACAGCTCGATTGGAATATTGCCCCTAATGTTGTTGGAGGAGAGATTTCTGAAAGGTCAGAATGCAAATAATCAACCTGAATTCAGTTAACTTCAGAAGTACATTACCAAAAATATTGATGGCATGTATTCCTTTTGTGTTGAAGGATACAGAATGAAATAAAAATTTAACACTTAACATTTATGCAAAAGTTTGAATGAGCAAACTTACAAATACGTCATACTCTCAAGGCGTTGAAATGCGCGTGGGATGGTTCCATTCAACTTGTTACCATGCACATTGCTAACATTCAAACAAAATTGTTATCCACCATCTAGAACTGGTTAAGCACTTCAACAGAAAGTAAGAGGAAGGAGATTAAATGCTTACAGGCTGTTGAGATTTGTACATGAGCTAAGATTATCAGGTATAGGCCCTTCAAGATGGTTATTAGCAACATTTCTACAAGAACATTGCATTAGCAATCTACAATATACAGCAAGCATTAAAAGAAAAATTACAGAATAAGATAACATACAGATCAAATAAGTCAGTGAGTTTTCCAAGCTCTGCTGGGATGCCCCCTGTGAGTTGATTATCATTCAACTCCCTGAAAAGCAGAGAGTACCATTTCAAAATGTGAAATACTTTCGCCAAGTTCATCAAGAAACATAATAGTGTTCCAAAAACTATATGCATCAAAATTGATATTTTGTATACCACAACGATATGCTCACATCAAAGTACTTACAATCTAAAAACAAAAAATACCTAGAAAGGCTACAAGAATAAAATTTCCAAACAGGCTCTTGGATGGTGATAGAACTATGGAGAGAAATATATATCATTAACATTTTAATCTAACCATCACATGGTGGCAAATTAGCAGGAAAGTGAAGGGAGGAACATCTGGGAATACTGTCCTCAATATTAATACCAATAAATGGTGTCAAAATGACAACAGAATTGTTTAAAAGTTAAGAAGCTTCAGGAACATTCTCACAATGCAGTCACCATAAAAATGATGACTGCTCATAAGAAAGGTTTGTAAATCAATGAAAATTATTTATCATGTAACCACAGAAAAAAGTAGGGCACCACAAAAAGTAATAGCAAAGTGTTCGTACAAGTAGTGAAGCCTCGTCATATTCCCAAGTTCTGGGGGAATGGATCCAGTCAGCTTATTACCATGCAAATACCTACAAACATGGTCAATCCAATCAATATTAAATTTGGCAATGAAAGAGTATCAAATTTCAATTGAATGCATGGTTAAAAACCTAGAAATCAAGATAAGTTGATGATAGACTTCTATCATGCAGCATGTTAGGTTCAGTGCCAATACAATGTTGTCCTTGATGTTTAAGAACCAGAAATATAAAATTCAAGAACAGTAACCAGATACTTACAATTTCTCTGTGTAAGTCAAATTTCCCAAAATAGGAGGGATTGGCCCACTTAGAATGTTGCAGCTTAAATCTCTGATTTTACGACAAGGAAAAACAATAGCATAAGACGAACCCTTCTAAAATAAAACGGAAAGATGCAAGCTAAGAATATAGAATGATGATAAAATAAATCTATAAAGGTTGAGTACTAACAACCTCAAAGTCAAAGCCTTATAACTTCAGATAAAAGTATTAAAGCACTTACAGCACCGCAAGCGCCTGCATTAGGCCAATTACAGATGGAATCTTTCCCCCCAGCTGATTACCTTGCAAGGATCTAGCCCGTAAAATTAGTTATAAGAATCCTCCATAATGAAGAAGTTAACAAAATCGAAGCTGTTAATGAGATTTAAGAAAAGTGCAAGAACTTACAATGTGGCTACTTGTAAGAACCCAATGTTAAATGGAATCTCTCCAGTTAGCTGGTTGTAGGACAAGTCCCTGTCAATAGAAAGTAAATATATAAATTTCATCAATGATAGAAGGCATTCTAAGAAATTCAGCCCATAGAGTTGGATGAAGTACATACAAGACCTGGAAGGAAGTACAGTTGCCTATATTTTGAGGAATGCTCCCAGTCAAACTGTTGTTTCTCACATCACTACAATGATAAGTGAAACAAGGTTATAAAGGCACACCATATGACAAAATGCAAATTAAAAAGAGCATTGAGCGACATTTAATACTGAGGACTTACAAATACCACAAACCAGTTAGCTGGCACATATCTGGAGAGAGCGTACCCACCAAATTGTTTCCTCGCAAACCACTGAGAGGGAAAGGGAGGAGGGGAAGCAGAAAATGTGCTCAGACTCGAAATTGAGAAAATACCATAAAAGAGAAAACAAAAGACAGTTCAAAACGATGTAGAGGTATACATCAGAGAATCCAAAACATAAAGACGAGAAGGATACTTCAGATGTTCATCTACTTACAGATATTGCAGAACTTCATTCCAGTATATTAGTCTAGGTATCTCCCCACTGAGTCTATTCTGTGCCAGATCTCTGGAACAAAGTTTGGAATATAAGAAATCAAGATGAGGAGCATTACACCAGAGAAACAAAGTAAAAGGTATTAAATCTTACAAAACTTTCAAGTTTGGGATCTGGGACAGTGTGGATGGAATTGGCCCAATCAGCTGGTTGTTCTTCAAAATCCTGAAAACAACCCCGTTGCAAACAGTAGTTCAGAGTTAATCATCAACAATCCACAGTGCTCAAAACACGAAAAGAGATACGCTTGAGAAGCTACTTACAGAAATTCTAGTTGCTTCAACTTAGAAATTGAGAATGGTATATCTCCATATATCTCATTAAATGACAAGTCCCTAATAATACTCTCAACAGTAAGATATTAACCGAAGTAACAAAGACCAATAACCTGCTTACACAACAGAGCTTTCAGATGCAGAACTTACAGGCTTTTCAAAGATGAGCAATCGCCAATCTCATCAGGGATCTGCCCAGCGAGACGATTTCCCCTGAGATCACTGTTGCAGTAACGTAAAATAATAGTTAAATTTCACTCAAAGCCATGCCAACTCGATGAAATACAACAGAAAAAATATTTTGCTTAGGCTTCAAGTCTTTCAATGAAAACTGTTAAGAGTATCAAAAAAAAAAAAAAAGGGGATGATTACGCAGAGTAATGAAAGAAAGAAAGAGAGAGGCTAAGCAGTACGCAGAGTAGCATATAACAATTTTTTTTTAAAGAACCTAATTACAAAATGAAGATATAGAAGTCAAGTAGGAAAGAGTACATAGAAACCAGGTCTTTGAGATTTCCTATTGCAGGCGAAATCTCCCCATCAAGATTTAAACCTGACAGATTACTACGACACAAAAACAACAAAAAGGGAAAGGAAGATAAGGATCAGTTAATAACCATATAACATTTTGAAAGAACAAATACTAGCATTCATAACCAGAACTTCAAATAAAAAATTAGACTCACAGTGCAACAACATTGAAGGTGGCATTATCACAAGTGATTCCTCTCCATACACAGTAATCTGAAGATGGAGAGTCTGTCCAGTCATACAGAACATTGCCTACATCTCTAAATGACTTCTTTATCTCCAATAAAGTTGATCCTTCAACATATAAAACACAACTACCATTAGTCTCACTCTCAACAAAAATAACCAAAAAAACACATTGTTTATTACGCAACTAATAATAAATACAACTTTAAAAATGCTAAACCCCAGGTTTCTTCCAGAAAGAGAATCAAACCTAAATATCTTTGACAATGAAGTTTCACATATAAAATTGGAACTGAGACCACTAACCATAATAAAGAAGGTTTTGTTTACTCCTAAGAAATTTTGAAGAAAGAAAAGAAAAGGGTTAGATATTGGAACTTGGTAAACCTCACACACGTTGACATTAGCAGTTCAATTAAAATATAGCTTATGTACAGTTTGGTCTCAAAACAGATTAATATTAAAAAAAGAGAAGGAATCAAACATTCCACTTTCTTACACAAATTCTTCCTATAACCAAACCAAACAAGAACTCACCGTCGTCGGAAGTCACAGAACCAAATCCCAAACAGAGAACAAGAGCTAGGAAGAAAAATTGCACTCGGACTGCCATAATTGCCCGTTAAAAACCCAATTGTCAAACCAGACTACCCATCCCCTCAAACCTCTTTACACAACAACGTCTAAGCACTCTTCACTCAAAAGGTTAGACCTTTCCGTTCAGTTAGTACCCGGAAGAAGAAAAAAGATGAGAAGAAGCAGCAGTTAAGCTCTCATTGAAGTCGTCGACATTGAATGCAGCTACTGCAGTGAAGTGAAGAAGTGAGAGAACCAACCAAGGCTATGTTTTTTGTTTTGTTTTTTTTTTCCGGGTGTTCGAATTTTAGGTAACCTATCCTATAATGGAGAAGAAGAGTAGCTTAGCTTTGCTTGTGCAATCACATCGCTCTGGAGAGATAGGCCTCTGTGAAAATACAGTGCTACCATCGAGTGTTCAGAACAGAGAAAAAAACAGAGAGAGAAAGAGGAAATAGCAACAGCTAGAAAGAGAAAGAGAGATAATTATTTTCACATATAAAGTTAAAATACTCTCTCTTCGCGCTGCCACACCTCTGCAATAAAACCTGCAACTTTCTCTCTCTTTCCCTTTCTCTGTACATCTGATATAAGTGATAAGCTTTCTCTCTCTACATTTTTATTGCGTTGGGTTATCTCCTTCTCTCTCTTCGATTCTTTGGTAATAATAACAATGGCAATGCGAATCACGGGTCGCTTTCTCTTCGGTGTTTTTTTCCAGGGAGTTTCTGCAGGTAACGTAAATTCTACTGTTATCCTTTTGGGTTTTTTGACGGAATAAGGAGTCAAACGACAAAAACCTTCTCATTTTGTGGGTTAAAGTGGATATATAACTTTTCAACGGAGTTTCTTTGCAATTATAATTTTCTTTTTGCACTACACTTATTACCGTGTACAGTTATTAAGTTTTTACTGTGGCAGTTCCACTTTGGTAGTTACTTGCCAGCTCCCAGACCTCACTCAGGCCCCTGATGCCCCAAAACCCAACATGCTATGCTTCATCTTCGAACAAGACCTTTCATTTCTTTTTCATTTGGGCTCATATGCGATAAGATCTAAAATTAGCAATTTTGATCTAAAATTACATTTATTTCAATACAAGTTTATTAAGAATAATTCAACTTACATCAATGTACAATTTTAAATGTAGTAAATTCTAATTAACGGTTATGTTCAAATTTTGAACTTTTTTATCTGAAAATTTTATTAATTATATATTTATCACTAGACCGTATTGTGTATTTATTCATATCTATTCTAAGTTTATTTAAAGTGTTGTCGTATAATAAATATCCGTAAATTTTAAATTATATCAAAATGAACTAGTTTAGAATATCTATCACGAAACAATATGTAATTTTGGTATCTGAAGTCCTAAACTCATAATTAACAAATTTTCTAATAGTAAAAAATAAAAAGGAAATGGTAAATAAAAACGAAAAAGTAATAATTGAAAGTGGCCAAGTTAAAAAGTGCTAATACTAATAAATACATTGGTAAATGGGAGGGAGAGAGATGAGAAAGTGACAAGCAAAAGCAAGAACTGCAAAAACTGCAAAACTGGAAGTAGGCCAAATTGTAGTACTAGTAGTTTGATTTTTCACTTCCATCCACCTCCAACAAAAGAAAAGAAAAGAAAATAAAATAAAAAAACGAAAGGAAAGGTTTACTCCCTCTCTCTTTTTTCACCTCGGGAAGGTCATTCGTCTCGTCCATTCAGTGTCCCTGACACAATGCATCCCCTGCTTATCCATCGCGGGTCCCGCTTCTCCAATTGACGCCGTTAACGTCGCTGTCGTCCATCTCAGCCTAAATAATTTATTATTTTATTTCAAGTCGTTAATAACGAACTTTAAGCCTGTTAGAAAAATAGTAATATGGGCTCCTTTCCTGGATTAGGGGATGCTCCTCTTAAAGAAACACCCTTCTTTGCCTGCCCCACATTACGTTGCCTGCCTACTTCTGGCTAAAGGTTATAAAGTAATTTACTCTTATTATATAATAAATAGAATTACATTATATATTAAACAAATGATTGTCTCACGGATAAAGATAAAGAAGAGGATATCCCACCAATTTTTTTAATAAAAATTACATTACAATAGATGTAATTTTCAAAATACAATTAATCCATTTATATATTTTTAAAAATATATTAATATTTTTATATTTTACTTCTATTATATTTACTTGTCTGAATTAGATTTGGAGTTTGGATCTATACGAGTAAATAGCATACCCAAATAAAAGATGCATAGGAACAACTCAAGAACAATAGCTATCAAATTAGCTGGAAATTTACTAAATCCTAGACAAGTACTCGTACCAAATTCACCTCTAGTCCTTTTTGGTATAGGAATATTTGCTATATATGCAAGGTTTGTGCCAGAAAACATGTGCTGCATCTCATCAAGTTATTAGGGTTTCTTCCCAACAAAAAAAATGCTTACACGTCTTTTGCGTTTTGCGCTTTTTGATTACCAACAGTCTAAACGGCCACCACACAATCATTGATGTACTCTATAAACTATAATTACACAATTTTAAATAAGTAAAACAACTTTTCTAATTAAAAGTTTGGAATTTAAACTTTGAGCATAAAAGTTATTTAAATATTTAAAAAAACATTTTACTGTCAGTTGTAAATTTAATCAACGTAAATCTAGATTAATCGAACTTTTAAACTTTGAATATTAGATGGTTTAACATAAAAAAAATATGATAATTCCGGAAATATAGTTCTATCTAGACATACAATCTCATCTTTGTTGAATAATAAAAAAAAGCTTATTATTCAAAATTAAAATTGAATAATTTATTAATTTTTATTGTGAATAATTTTTGTTTTGTAAGATGACAATATTTTAAAGTTTTCGAATATAAAACATCACCAACACACACTAGAGTTGGAGCATTGAGGTCCACCACGTGTACTCCACGGCAGCAATGCAACGTTGCAGGTGGGCCATGGGCAATGCCAAGGTGGCTTTTCTATTTATATTAAATTAAATAGTAACTAATTAATAAAGGGAGTAGTAAATAGGAACGCGTAAGACTGGCCCACTATTCACATGTAAGGCGTTTTTGCATAGGGGTACGCAACCACAATTGTTTCCCAATCACGTGCCCATTTAATGTATATATTTAAGGTTTTGTGGGCCCGTAATTTTCTTACCATTGATACCGAAATGATATTTGATAGCCAATTTAAGCATTCCTCAGAGACCAGAATATTCTAATATAATATAATATACATATTCCTAATATAAATTTATTACAATATAGTATCCACTAAAAAAAGATACTGAATTTTCAATCGAAAATTAAGAATCGAACCTATTCTGTCTTCTAATTTTTGAAGATGGAAATTACCAAAAAGGGAAACTTGCTGAAACATATTTATTTCTGTCTTAGAAAAAAAAAGATTCCTTTAAAGTATTTGTTGCTATAATATCCCCTTTTTTTTTTTTGTTGGTAATTTTATTTCAATTGAAATTTAAAAAGATAATCTCACGGTTTTAGTTGAAATACTAATCGCCTAGGTTGCATGGACTGTAATAATTAATTTCTAAAATAATGTCGTTTAAAAGTATATATAAAGAAATAAATTAAATAAATATTATAAAAAAATAAATTAAAATAGAGTGAAAATGAGATACCACGCTAAGAAAGTTTATTCAAAATGAGATTAGATTAGCTTCACTCATCTTATTACATTTTAAATTTATATTATAGATAGACAACTATTATCATTTATAACTTTGATTACGTTTTAAATTTATATTATATATAGACAACTATTATCATTTATAAATTTGGTGTGTGTATATATATATTTATACTCTTGTGCTAAAATTTATGAAAATTTATGAGTATATATTTAATTTTAGAGCTTTTTAGAAAAAAAATTACTAAAATCATAAACGAAACTGAATTAATCAATTCAAATAAATGAATCGAAACACCATACTAAATAGATTCTACTAGATCTTAAAACAGATGATTGATTTGCTTTGATAGAGTCATAGTTTTTCCGTATTCTTGTAGAAGAGAGAGCCCTCCATTCAAAGTAGATATAAATCCTTCTAATAATGCAGCAGACAAACAACCTCCTCTAAGCGTGGGCCACAGGGGCATGTCTGCTACCTCTATCCTATTGGTTGGTCCAACTAGGAAAACTCAGTGCTACCTTCTTACGCGCAGATTACAGATGTGACGATCAATTTTTACAGAGACGAAGTTTATATTGCTAAAAGCCAGAACCCATTGGAAGGGTTACAAAATGCATTCGATTTCACAAGGATTAACTGTTTGACATAGAAATTTTTGAAAACAATGGTATTATTTCAGTTTTATACATCACGGCAATGTCGCTGTTTTTCTTTATTTCCTCGTTATTCAATCAAACTCACCATTGCAGAAGCGAAGCAAAGCAAACTCCAGCAAAATTTTGAACTTATAACAGACAAATATATATACTGCACGCGGACACGCTAGCTCTATTTGCTACTTTCTGGTTCATGGAGCTGTAGAAGCAATGAGTTGGTGACAACAAAAATTGAACTTAGAGCCATTAGTCCACCTGTCAAACGAAATACGAGTAATGAAATAACTACTCAAAACCACCGACGAAACATAAAAATGGTCCCATATAAATGGTATAGCTTCTGTTGTCAGAAGAAAATTTTCAATTATGCAATGAATGATAAATTTAACTCACCTGAAAGTGATGGAGTCATGGCAAAATCATATTGGGGAAGCAGTACTCCGGCGGCAATTGGAATAGCGACAACATTGTAAGCGATAGCCCACGATAAGTTTTGGTACACTTTCGCCATTGTTGCCCGAGCAAGATCCAAGGCGTCTACAACCTGCCATGAATAATCGATAATAATTATGTTTATACCCATTTGTCAAAAATAAATCTATTCCTAAGATGAGTACTTTTTCAAAATTTGAAGCCTTTGTTTAAAGTTATAAAGCAAGAATCAAGTAATTGAATTGCCAATAACTGAAACACGTGCACGATTCTTAATTTGGAAGCATAGTACTTTCAATTGTCTATTTTCCAGAGAGTTTCACCATCTTTCATGTGTAATGGAGTCTTGATATAGTTCTCTAAACCTTCTTTCTCAATTAAAATTCTAAGCTATAACTATGAAAATGAAGCTTCTTCTAGCAAACAATTTCTGTTCAAGCTATCGCATTTGATTTTTATAAAATATGAACATGATATTACAGTTGGATAATAGCTCCTTATCATGATGCACGTCAGATCAAGCAAAAAAGTTGAATTTTCTTTTTTCTTTTTTTTTTTCCCATGGCAGAGGAGAAAAAAAAATAAAAGACTACCAAAAATGGATTCAGAGAAATATTAAACAAAATATCAATTAATGGGAATTAGTAGGCTATTTCGAGTGAAGATTTGATAGACATTTCTTAGCCAATATTATTCTCGACTTGTTTGGGCTTAAAGCTGTTCCCCAAATTAAAAGAAGGAAATGAAATGGATTTTCTAGCTCTACAATGTCCAGGCTTAGAAAATAATAGTAAAAGCACGATTTCCATGGACATCTGACTCTCATCGCAGTATTTATTCCAACAAATTAATACTCATGAACAAGGGTAGCATCCAATGAGAAACAGAGCGAGATTCATAAATAGAAGATGAAAAAAAGGAGAATGACCATAAAAAGGAAGAAGAAGAAGAAAAAAAAAAAAAAAAAAAAAAAAAAATTCATGAATAGAAGATGAAAAAAAGGAGAAATGACCATATAAAAAGGAGAGAAGAGAAAAAAAAAAAAAAAAAAAAAAAACGTACTTGTGGAAAAGTCTGTTTTGGCCAAGAAGTATAATAGATGCTGCATCAGATGCAGCATTTTCTTTGAGCTTCATTTGAAGGGCAATCCCAACATCAGCAAGAGCCCAGAGAATGTGCATCGTTTATCCCATCACTACCTTCAGAAAACTACATGTCCCAGCTGTATATCTTTTCAAAATTAAGCTTAATAAGCAAGATGAACATTTCACTTAATCACCCATGTAGCATCCAACAATCAACCAGCAAATTTCTTCTAATTCCATTAAAAAGTCAAATTTCCACCAACTTAACTCTGGAAAAAAAAAAAAAAAAAAAAAAAAAACGTACTTGTGAAAGTCTGTTGCCAAGAAGTATAATAGATGCTGCATCAGATGCAGCATTTTCTTGAGCTTCATTCTGAAGGGCAATCCCAACATCAGCAAGAGCCAGAGATGGTGCATCGTTTATCCCATCACCTACCTTCAGAAAACTAACATGTCAGCTGTATATCTTTTCCAATTAAGCTTATAGCAGATGAACATTTCACTTTAATCACCATGTAGCAACCAATCAACCAGCAAATTTCTTCTAATTCATTAAAAAGTCAAATTTCCACCAACTTAACTCTGGTGATTTTTATGAAAAAGATAATATTTTCTACCATGGTTAGACGAATGTGGTGGCCATGCAATTTTGTCTACATAAAATTTAACATGAAACAGAGATCTGATAGATACTACATACCATCGCAACGCGATGCCCTGCAGCTTGAAGAGTTGAAATAACAGCAGATTTCTGCTGTGGAGCCAAGGAAGCATTGACAAATTCACTTCCTATTCCAACTCTGTTTGCGATGTTTGCAACTGCCTCTTCCCTATCTCCAGATACAAGGACTGTACTGATACCCTTCTGCTGGAGCCTACCAGCCCAAGTAAAATGATAATCATGTAAAGCAGGAAATCATGTGCTTACTACTTGGATTGCACGTATAAGATTCTGAGTCAGCATACGAGAGCAAAATGGACAATAATAAGGTCAATAAATTGATAGAACTTAAATTTCCTTACTTCCACCTTGTTCGAGTTTTTGGATGATTTTAAAAGAAATTCTGCTAAGGAACATGCTTTCAATCTAACAAAAATGGTAGACATGCAGTTAAGTGATATTTTTGCTTTTCTTAACTTCCAGCAGAAACATGCAGTATATGCAAGACATGTCCCTCGTTGGGCAGAACTCATAATCTCCATTTATTAAAGGTTAAAGAAAAGAAAAAAGAAAAATTCCACCAACAACTCGCAGAGGAACGAAAATTGGATGCAGTACTATATATGCCAACCACAAAGTCTACAACTCTATATCTAAATTCACAATACAATTCCAGAACCAGAAAACACTCTTAGTTAATTTATGGGTAATGTCAATATTGTGATAGACAGAGCAATGGCATCAATGGAAATGTTCATAAGTCATGACTACGTGCATTGAGAATTCCTCAGAATCATAATTTACCATTATGGATGAGAGAATTACCTACTTACAGTCAGTTCAGCATCATTGCGCAAACTGTCTGATATTGAAATGGCACCAATGATGCCTTCCCCTTCACGTCCAACATAGACAACGGTTTTCGAATAGTTTGATAATGAACCCACTTCCGATGGCTGAAATGTTACTGCAGTTTCCAGATTTCTTATATCTGACAGGTTTGTCTTTCTCTGGAAACGTTCATGCACCCAATCTAAAGTACCAACCGCAACCAGCCGTCCATCTACTTCCGCTAAGGCTCCAAAACCTGGTTCTGTCAATTGTCCTCGTGTAGCCGGAATAGTCAATTTCAATAATTCTGCTTCATTCACAATAGCTTTTGCAATTGGATGCAATGCTGTTTTCTCTACTGCAGCAGCAATTTGAAGAACTTCTGATTCTTTGTAAGTAATTGAAGCCACAGCAGAAACAGCAGGTTTTCCTTCAGTGAGGGTACCAGTCTGAAGTTGAAAAGTGCAACAATTATCTAAAAAATTTCCACTTCAATTCCGAGTGAGAGCATGCTTTGTGCGCGGGCGCGCGCGCGCGTGTGTGTGTGAGAGAGAGAGAGAGAGAGAGAGAGAGAGAGAGAGATGTCATAATTTAATAAATATATAACTACCTTGTCTAAAGCAATATACTTAATGCTCGCTAAACGTTCCAATACATCGCCTCCTCTTATAAGAAGTCCTTGCTTAGCTCCTGAAGTTTTCAAGCAGAAGGGAATTTAGGACTTCTAATGAGAATGAATTAAATACAAGACAAACTAGCTGGGGCCTTGTGGTTGTCTTAGACAGCCTAACAACAGGCTTCTATGTTTTTAAAACCAAACATCAAATTTCAATGTATTTAGAAGGATGCATCCCTTATGCCTGATTTTGGAGTAGTTGGAAAAATACGAGTCTGTTCTTTAATATGCTTTTGAAAAGTAGCGAGAAACAATTTTGTAGAGGTTCTAAAATTTCTATAGCCAATCTTCTCTCTTTGGCACATTGAGTTTTCGTTTTTCTTTTTTTTTTCTTGGAAAAGTTTGCCTAATTACAAAAATAATAGTTTATTGATTTTTATATTTATTAATTGTCATTAGGTACAAGATCTTTTGTTTTAGAGTTCAAAATTATTATTTTTTTATATTATTGAGAGTAATTTAGGAAGTGAGAATAAATGACTTCCAATTATGAAATTATATCAAAAATGAATTATACAAAATTAAATTGAATTCTGCATTTCAAGTTGCATTATACCAAACACATGGATTCATTCCAAATGAATTCGACAGCTCCAATTCATTTGAACCAAACACTACGTTAAGCTTATCATCGTGCATAGAGCATCAACCTAAAATAAATATCAAAGTCAGACAATATACCAAGTGAAGTTCCAACTAGAATTGCGGTGGGTGTGGCAAGGCCAAGTGCACAAGGGCAGGAAACTACCTGGATCAAGAAAACTCATGTTACGAGCTAGAGGCATGTATAAATTATACAAGTTTCTTCTTATTCTCTCTACACTTTTATATCAAGGATCATATAAAGCACTTATATGCTTCTTTTTTTCCCCCTTTTTCTTTCCATTTTCCAATGCACAAGACGCTGAATCAACAATTTTTTCTTGTCCTTAGACAATAAACCTAGGACAATAAAATGCATTTATTTCCCAGACTAAAGAAGCTGAATCAACAGTTTCACCATGTCCACATGCAAACATATGCATTAATAAGGTAACCTTTAAACCTCATTTCAATTACCATTATTCACTAAAGCATGGATGGGAAAGAAAAGATATATAAAACTCACCAAAACATCCACAGAAAGTTTCAAGCTCAACAGCAAACTGTCTCCATCAGGTCCAGCAATATCATTGAGCAAAACATCAGGAAAAATGTGTGACCCAATGTAGTACCTAATGTGAACAAAAAACAAAACATGAGAAGGAAGAAGAAGAAACCCAAAATCTAACAAATATAATAACTGAAAACTAGTACTTCTATGAGAAGATAATAATAGCATTTAAACCAAGAATATGCAAAGAAAATGTCCAATGAACAAGAAAAGTTCAAGGGAAAATACTTCAACCACTTCTAGGAAGAAGTAAAAAAGAATGATCTGCTTGAAATGGAAGGTCAGCACTATTAAAGGGCAACTAATATAGGGCAGTTTAAATATATGAGAAACAGTTGACGAACAAAAAAAAAAAAAAAAAGAAAAAAGGAACCAGAATTATTATTTAACAAATGCAGACAGCTAAATAGTTAGCTTGTAGTCAAGCCCCAAAGATGGGGGACATGGTATAACCACATAAAAATAACTACTATCAAATAATGTGTCTTTGTTATCATTTCGTTAAATAGATGTTATTGACATCTATTCACAATTACCCATCATTTTCACATGATCCTAGATTATAGAAATTTGCACCTGTAAGACAAACAATATTGCCACTTTAGATCACTATATAAACTATGGCATCCATTGACACTTTGAAGAATTAACTAATATCTATTTCCACTTTTCTTGTCTATCTCCTTTTAAGCGGCTTCAATATGAGGCTCAATCAAATAACAATGAAAGAAAAGAAATAAACCCTACCAAAAGGCAAAAGTGGCTGCAGATATGCTCATTACACTGTATACAAATGGCCCAGCTATTGAATCTGCAAGTCTTTGTATGGGTGCTTCATGACCTTGAGCATCCTCAACCTAAATATCACATCATAAAGCTTTAACACAATAGAAAGACTTCAAAACTTTGTATTCTGAACTTATAATTGTTGCATACTTATGCCTCATTGAGAAGGCATTCATTCAGAAGTCAATTTTCACATAATGAGTCAAAATTAGCATAAGATTTCAGAGATATACAGACAGAAGTTCCAAGCTACTGCCACAAAGTCTGAAAACATCTACTCCTTTCCTACATGCCATAAAACCTATCTATTCTCTCTGGTTTGTGTTTAAGAAGATGACTGTAAGTTATTTCTATTAGTAAATTTCCACTTATAAATAAACAATAAATTATTTCTACTCACAAACAGCACCCATTTGAAATACTTGATGTCCATACCAACAGAAAGTTGAAGAGCACCAATATTTTTTTTAGAATAGAACACAATTTTGATTGCCATCAAGTGAACCAAAAAAATAAGCAAAATTATTGGTCACAGACTTGGATGCATTTTACAGGTATGACATAACAGAGAGCAAAAGAGGGTACTGAGTAACTAACCATGCGAACTATCCTAGATATCGTCGAGTTGGAGCCAGTAGAGGATGCCTCAATCCTTAAAGGGCCATCCTGGAATTGTTTTTGACAATTGCCTACTGTTAAAAGAATGCAATAACTGAATGCCAAAGGAGAAAACTGCAGAAAATTTAACATCAACAGAATCTGTTCTCTCTCGAATATTGAAAAATTTTGCTCAAAACTATTAATATAAGTTAGAAAGGCACAACTTTGATGCTGAACTATAGCTTTGCAGGGATCTTTGATTCTAATTACCTCAAGGAAATAAACATACTATAATGAAAATAGATACTGCTTCTCAGATATAAGTGACAATAAAAAAACATCTAATATCTTCCTGCAATTCAAAATATAATTATACCCAGTTCATAGTTCCAGCTGAGACTTTGAGGCCTTCTTCCTTAAATACAGGAAGAGATTCCCCCGTAAGCATGGACTCATCCACAACACTTCTTCCTGCAAGAACTCTACCCTGTTCAGGAAAAGCATAATTCAACTCAATTCAGAATGTATTGCATGTGTTAAGGCTCAAATATAGTTACAGGTTCAAAATACTGGCATATTTTTTCCCTTTTCCCTTCTTAATGAGCAGGTTTCAATTATTAGCAAAAGTCATTAGAAGGGTCTTTTTGTTTCTAAATAAGAATGCATAATATTAAGAAAGAAGTCAGCATCCACAACACCTTTTGTGGATTTTCATATTTCGAAAAATATCTTGATTGGCTTCCATAATCATACTAGCTAGTTGAATATCAGAGTAAAATAATCATATAATTGCAAGTCCAGGAATTATGATTTGCAACATTCAATGGACAAAAACATACAATAGATACTAGAAACAAACAGAAAATATATCTTAAAAATACCCATGGCATTAGTGCAACCAGTATGATAATTACTTCATGGCTGGTAACAGATGCCCAAATCTATATAATTATCAGTTCCATAAAATGAAGGAACACTCACAAAGTGCATATAGGTTTGAAGCCTTGGCTTGATGTGAAAGTATTATCACGTATAGATCTAGTACTAAACTAAAATATGAAAAAAGAAATTTACTTTCTCATTCAGAGCATTAACTACGCGAACAAATTCAAAATCCTTACATCTACAGGAATAGTTTCTCCAGGCAGAACCAACACTGAGTCTCCAATTCGAACATCATCAGTGGGGACTTCAACACAAATTGCATCAGAGCAAAGAACAGAATCACCAGAGGAGTTGCCATCTGATGAAGTAATAACGAGGCGTGACTGAGTGGATATCAGTGACTGCAAAACACCCGTATTGTGAAGTTAAACAGGTGGTAATTTGTCTCCCTCTATCATTTAAGGTATATGATAGAAAATAATATACTCTGCACATGCCAATTAGGATATATTTCTGAGATTAGGAGGGTTAATAGTTAACCATAAAGAAAATGATGACTCTTCATGAGCACTAAACAATAAAGAAAAAGAACAAATATAAAACAAAATAGCCATGGATAGTTCTCAGTTAATGAAAGTAAATGATGCTTATGTTTGAACCAGTTTATTAAGTCAGTGATGCTTACACCAGAACATTAATCACAATGGGCAAATCAACTAGATGAAACAAATCTAGTAAAAAGGACCAAATTGTCTTAGTTCGTATTATTTTTTCTGCTGACAAACATTATCACATAAGGCATGTATGAGGATCAACCAAGTCAAAATACATGGAAAAGGGAATCAAGTAAGCATCCCATTTACTCCCTTGAATAAACAATGTGATTTTGAATCTAACTTTACCAGAAGTTCATTCATATCACTTGATGCCTTGATCCTTGCTTTTTCTTCAAGAGAACGTCCAAGCAACACGAAACCAAGAAGCATGACCTGCACACTAAACAACAACAGCCATCCATGAGAAATTTATTAACCAAAAAAAAAAAAAAAAATGAAAGCTATATCTTATGGTTTGATAGTCACAGAAAAACAGTTGATACATATAAAAAAGACTTTGTTTGTTGCCATGATAGATAGTAACTTTGGGAGGTGTGCTAGGTGTCTACATGACTGGAAAATAAGCTTTAGCCTAGTTGAAAATACATTCTCGAGCTAATTTTGAAAAAATAAATAAATTTTTCATACAAACATGCAAAGCAAGCTATAAAATTTCACAAGAAAAAGTGCAAAGATTGGAAGCAAGCAAGCCACCGGTTCATCAAAGAAAGAGGCGTCCCACTTGAGCTCAGGGTTAAGAAGTGAAACCTGTATAAAAAGGATTTGAGAGCAGAATAATTAGCAAAAACAAACTATGCTGCAATTTGGACAAATTTGATATTTCGTGTTTAAGTGAGGATCTACCGCACTGATAAAAAATGCAGCAACTGATCCAAATCCCACGAGAGAATTCATATTTGGCGATCCCTTCTTGAATGCCCTTATACCATCAAAAAGTAAGTCTGCAAAAAAAGTTTATTTTGATCTTAAATCAAAGAATACAATGTATTCGGTTTAGATCTGCTCATTCTATTGGAGAGCCGATTACGAACTACACAAAAAGAGTTCAAAAAGATTCTTCAATAATTACACAGTATTGAAATTGAAATGAGAGAAAAAACAATACTAGCAACTAACCTCTTCCTGGTCCTAACAGAGCTGCCAAAGACAAACCACCCTTCACGTACGAATTATGCAGCATCTCCCAAAAGAAACCTGCACCAAAACCAATTTTAGATAAGATGCTGCTTCAGTTGCCAGTATCTCCATAACATTAAAATTTACAACATGTGATTGCTACAGTACCATGAGCAACATGAATGCCTAGAGAGTGCAAAATATGTGAAGCATGCGATCCGCAACACAAAGCCACCAAAGTCCACGCAATCGCCACGCGATTCCTGCTCTTGACGAGCAATTCTTCTTTCTTTTGAACCATCTCTTGCCACTTCCTCACATTCTCTGCCACTCCTAGCCCCGAAACTCTCCTCTTTGCCTCAAATCCGCAATCAGTCAATCCCCGAGCAAGACCATCCGCTATCTCCGCCGATAATCCACTCTCCACAGCCTCCGGTTTCAACTTTATTGCAGCTGTCTCAGTCAACATGTTGACCACAACCGAATCAACACGTTCATCAGCAGAGAGCAAGGACTTGACGCGAGACACGCAAGAGCCGCACATCATTCCATGAACGTCAAGTAGAATAGGCGAGTCTTTGGACCGTCCGGAGGCTTGAAACGTTGAGTTTTGTACTTCAGGTTTGATCTCGAGGGAATTCGACAAAGTGAGATAACGAATGGTGCGTGACCGGAGAATCAATCGACGACGTTTAGGTAGTTGAGAAATGAAGTCAAAGCCATGAAAACGGTGTCGCGTGCTGTAGCTGAATCTAAACTTCGGGTGAGGCGACATGGAAAGCTTCAAAAAATCACTCGCCATTTTCTCAGAGAGGAATTGGAAAGAAAGTATTACATAGAAAGCCAACGACAGAGCGCTAAGGTGACCGGTGGACGAAAATAGTGGTGTTAGTTGCCCATTGTTCAAACTTCAAAGTGGTGGAATTAGAATTTGACACGTCAGATTACAATATCCTTTTTCGTTTCTTTCTTTTTGTTGGCGGCTAGCGGCAATAATTTGTGGTCGAAATAGCTGGCATACCTGGCCCAATCCGTAAAAAATCTGGGCCAACGCGGCTTTTTCGTAGCCCACTGAGATTGGTTAATAAAGAAAATTAAAAAAAAAAAAAAAAGAATAAGACGGTGCGTTTTATCTTACAAGAGGAAGCAAACGAAAGCGTACCACGTGGGAGATACAAAGAACAAACATCCAGTTCGTTATCTTCTTCTTTAGCTCTGGACATTGTGCCTTTTCAAGTCTCTCTGTGTCAACAACTATGGTTTCGAGCGGGGAGAATTCGAAGGGTGCAGTGCCGAGCTTTATGCCAAACTGCGTCTTGATCTCTTCATGGGTTGCTCAAAATCCATTTCTCAAACCTTTAAAGCCGAACAATCTAGCATCTCCAAATTGTATGATACACGAGCTGCATACATCACTCACTTCTACCGCTGATAAATGCTTGAGGTTTCTTCACTTGTTTGCCTCTGAAAATCCTATTCTCAAGAGAATATTTTCCCTCCCTTCCGATTTTAGCAACCATCTCGCCCAGGCAATTCTCTATGTCCTAACTCTAATTTATTTATTTTCGCCTTATTTATCATCCAAGTACATTCATATGCATTTGTAGATTATTTAGCTAATTTGTACTTCTTTAATTGATTTTTTTAATCTGGTATAGGAAAAAAGTAGTTTTTTTTTTCTTTTAAATTACTAATTTTTTTTTTGGAAATTGTACCTCAGATTCAATGCAAGAACAAATGCAATGGAAAGTCTGTGTCTAATCACAAGTTTGCTGCTATCTTACCTGGCGATTCAGTGGCAGGAGTTGTGGTGGCTAATGGCATTCTCAATTTTCTCAACATATACAACACCCTGTTGATTGTAAGGCTTGTTTTGACATGGTTTCCTAACTCTCCTCCTGCCATTGTTAGTCCTCTGAGGTGCACATCCCAACTTTTTGAATTTTGAATAATTTTATTTTGTGCCAAGATATTGAATTTTTCATGATTTAGTAATTAGTATGGTACGAAAACCATAGCACCTGTCAGAAGTGAGCTATAGATTAAAAGAAGTAAAAGATTTGATGGTTACACACTCTCCATTTCCATTTTTAGTTTTAATCCACATTTCTTGTGGTGTCTTATTTTAGTTGGATTGCCATTCTAACTGATAGTGCTAATCTGTTGTTAGTTATCTGCAAAAAAATACATTTACTAGAGATTGTAGTAGAGATTGCATTGAGGCAAAATTCAATCTTGACAGGAAACAAGATTCAAGTTAAGCCATTGCTCATTGAAGTGGATTTTTTTTTTCCTTTAAATAATAATTATAATGTGGGTTTTTTTCATATTTTGAATTCAGCACTATCTGTGATCCTTACTTGAACATATTCCGCGGAATCATCCCACCGCTAGGAGGGACATTGGATCTCTCTCCAATTCTAGCATTCCTTGTTCTAAATGCATTTACTAGTACTGCTGCTGCACTTCCTGCTGAACTTCCAAAAACAAATGCTTCTCAAGGAAGGTGTACACCCCAGACAAGCTTCAGTAATCTTACTACATCACAGAAGAAATGGATGAGAAGGCTCTATGGGAATAAGTCACATAGCTCTAACTAATGGTGCCGATTAGGCCACTATCATCATAGTCCTCTTTTAGGTATACAGCTTATGTATTTTTATTTTTTTGCGATTTTCAAACTCTGGGCAGTCTTATTCGGCTAATGATCGATTCAGCTTGCTGAATTATAGAAATTCTTTGTTCTTTTTTGTATTAGTTCTACTATATTCTTTCATGGTTATGGCATGATGAATAGCATTCCTGTTGATTTGAGTGAGATTTCATTTTCAAACTAGAACTTGTAGCTTGGGAGTACACTGTAAAAATTGCACATAACTCTCCTCTTTCTCTCTTCTTTGCGAAGGGAAGCCGGAAAGTTTAGACGAAGGAGTCAACCGGTCAGTGTGCTGATTGCTCCATTTGCTCTCTATTTTGTAAAGCTAAGCGATAAATCAGAAATTTGTGGATTGAATGCATGAAGTTAAAAAATTAAAGAAAGGGGAAAAAATGATGTGATACTGAAAGCATCAGATTCTTACAAATTTTGTGGTTAGCATCCAATTTTTCAATTTTTATCTTTTTAATGGAGAATAGTCTATTCTTGTCCATTATCTTCTTCAGTCTTCACATCCATCCAATCCAGCACCAAAGAACTTCATGGACAAGCTGCCGTGAACCCTACTATTTTTATACAGAAGAATTTGGCAGCTTCCAGAAGGATTCCTTTAGAAAGCATAAGGTTTAAAGTCACAGAGATTGCTTAGGAGGAAATCTTTTTAAAACTCTATTTCGTTAAGCGCCTTGAGATCTTTTTAGTTTTTGGTTTTTAACACTAATTTAGCTACAAATTTAAAGAATACTCCATTAGTCCATTATGAATGCTGGAAGTTTTAATAACTTAGCACAAGTATTCCTCCAATCTCAACCGTCTGATATGATTTGATACATCATAATTGAGCCGTTTTGAACTGTCTACTTTTACTCTCAAAAGAAAATAACCAAGTAACGCTACTAGAAAAAGAATAATCAAGGGAGTGGAAGGTATTAGAGTTAACAAGAAGGAAATTCTTTAGTTCTGTTTCCTAAATGGAGCCGATAGCTACATGCAGGAGTAGGAGGTCTTCCTCGTATGAGAGGCTTGTGTTGGTAGGGTTGGGCCTTCTAGCTGTGATCTCACCTCTATATATCAACCGGAGACCGGTTAGTGATCCCGAGGACGATGAAGAATCCATCAGTCTCACTTCCTGGTTGCCTTTGCTACTGTTATTGCTGATCTTAGCCGTTGTTTTATCTCAGTATATAGACAGGGGCTTTACAAGGTACGTATGATTCAGAATCTGGTGGCTATTATGATGGAATTATCATAACCCTTGTTATTCTTGCAGGACTAGCAAGTTTTCTTCATTTGAGAGGCTTGTGGGTATTGGCTTGGCCCTTTTAGCCGTGATTTCACCTCTTTATATTAACCGCAGACCCGAGACTGATTTAGAGCTTGAAGAACAACCCATTAAAGTAGCTTCTTGGTTACCCTTACTTCCTCTGGCTCTGATTGTGATCATTGCTTTATCACTGTGTTTAGACCAGAGCCTTCCCAGGTTTGATCCTTACTGGATCCATAGAGTTGGCGGATCTTCAGGTGGAATCGTTGTAATTCTTGTGATTCTCGCATTGGTTTTGAAGTTCAAGACTGGATAAAATTGGAGAAACAAGCAGCTTCATGTCATAGACTTGAATTTTCTTTTTCCTGCTGTACTTTGATGAAAAATTTTCCGCAATTTCTTCTAATTAAACACATCTTTTGGTATCCCTAGGAGGCTTTTTCTGTCTGAATGAAAAGATTTTGCTTTTCCTCCTTTTTCATCTCTCTACACAGCTAATTGAATTTTAGTACCAGTACGATTCTTTATGTTCAATGAAGGTGATATAATGAGTTCTTACAAATTAAATTACATGCTAATTTGCTATTAGCAGAAAATGAATCCTGGAAAAGAGTTTTTACTGGAAATCCAAATCCTGATCCTTCCAACCAAAAATTCCTAATTCTCCAATTTGTAATTTTTGTTTTTTCATCTTTGAAGAATATTAGATGTTAGGAAACAGAGGCATTTTTCATGTGGAGCAGAGATTAGCAAAATTTAAGGATGAGAGGAATCTCCATTCTTCTCCTCAGCGAAATCTAACAGAGGAGAATAGCGTAATGGAGGTTCTTCAGGTCTAAACAAATCAACAGTTTCCAAAATTGAAGTCATCTTATATCCAATGATATTCACCAGAGAATTGGAGTGGCCGTTCACAAACACATCTGTAATCTGCACAAATGTAGCAAAACCGTCTTAAATCAAACAAGATTACCGTAAAACACGAGTTTTTATTACTATTATTTTTTAATTTCAAAGTTAAAATGAAACTGGCTCAATATTTTTCTTGTTTACCTGTGTGCATCCAAAGATTTTGAGCTCCTTCAGTGATGAGCAGCAGTCAACAATCCATCTGATAGCCTCATTTGTTAACTTGCGGCACCACGACAAGTCCAAATTCAACAGGTTTCTTGAACATTTGGCAATTGATTCAGCAGTGTTGAAACCGACCTGTTAAAAGTTACTCATTAAGGTTGCTCTCCTACAAAGTGTGTAATTGAGATTGATTATATCTCACCCTGCTGATGTGATTCAGTGAAAGCACATTTAGAGACTTCCCAGAGACTTCCAAGAAGGCAGCAATAGCTTCATCACTGTCATGTGTAGAAATTTATATAGTAAAATGTAAAACATAGAACAATAAACTACAACCACATAAAACTGGTTCTATGAATCAAAATCAGTGACTCCTAACAATCCCAATTAATTTCAAAATGTAATATATATGAAATAGTTAGTAAAAGCACAATCAATTCCATTAACAACAATTACTTAAATGGTAGACACCTTCATACAATATGGTGGTAACTAGCTTCAACAGAAACATTACCAGTGTAAATGCACAAATAAAAATAGACATTGATATAGGATCTGCAGATATAAAACCTAAAATCATTGTGGCGAAGTGTGAGTTTGCGAATTGATCGACAACCATCTGCTAGATATTGTAAAGCTGAATCTGTCAAGTTATGCAAATGTGAAAGGTCAATGGCACATAAATTGGGACAAGATTTGCCCACAAATTTAAGTGCTTCATCAGTCAACCTCCTGCATCCATTCAAAAGCATCCTTATTAGTTGAAAAAAAAAAAAAAAAAAAAATTATGCCAAAATGGTGAAAGGTCCCAAATGTGGCAAACATAAAATTTGGGAACAAAAGAATCGTTGCCCACAAATTTTAGAGGTGCTTCATCAAGTCAACATCGCTGTCCATCCATGTCAAAAGCATCCTTGCATGTAGCATTGAAAAAAAAAAAAAAAAAAAAAAGAAAAAGATGTGATAAGTTAAACCGGTGTAACAAAGGGTTGTCAGAGGAAACTCAAGTTTCGGCAATTGAGGCAAAAAACAGGCCAGCTACGCGCTCCCCCGTCCCTCGGCCTCCCCCACTCCTTGAGATTCATGCCATGGTGCTGTCAACAATTCCTAAATAAACAAAAAACAATCATTAACAGTCCCCCCCCTTGGAATACCTGCTACTTTGAACAACACTTCTAGATGCTTGCAATTTCTTTCACAGTGCCTGGTTAAAAAATTACGCTGATAGGGCACGGTGTATGCTTTGACAATCCATGCTAAATATATAAGCTCTCGTCACAGGTAGATCCATAATGAATTAAAGCTAGAACTTGTCGATGGCCACGAACGAATATGTTAAGAAGAGAAGCACTGAGCCTAAGAATGTTATAGATTGGTAAATGCAAGTGCGAAGTCAAAACAGCAAAACTCACCTAGCCCCATTATATCAAGATAAACGGAATAGGTCACCCCTCCAAAGATATGGTGGCTTTAAGTTTAGGAAGGCCCCTGTTTTCAATTTCAGAGACTTAAATGTGTCCCACCCAAATAACATAATCCAGTCATACAATAAGTCCAAAAAAAAAAAAAAAAAAAAGAAAGATGTTGATAGTAAGTGTAACAAGTCAGAGAAACTCACTCGCAATTAGCAAAAACAAGCTCCTTGAGATTCATGCCATGTGCTTCAACAATTCTAATAACAAAAACATCATTAACAGTCTGAATACCTGCTACTGACAACACTTCTAGATGCTTGAATTTCTTCAATGCTGGTAAAATACGTGTGGCGTGTATGCTTTGACAATCATCTATATATAGCTCTCTCAAAGTAGATCCATAATGATTAGCTAGAACTTCGATGCCACGATATGTTAGAAGAGAGCACTGGCTAAGATTTATAGATTGTAATGCAGGTGCACAAACAGCAAACTCACCTAGCCCATTATCAGATAAACGATGTGCACCCCTCAAAGATATGGTGGCTAGTTTAGGAAGGCTGTTCAATTTCAGAGCTAATGTGTCACCCAATACATAATCAGTCATACATAGTCCACAAAGGTCAAGTTGTAGCACCTGTCCGAGATCCCCAACAAAATCACAACTAAATGACAAATCTTAATCATTTGATTCTTTTCAATCTTGGTTCTTCTCTGACTTAAATAATAACTAGAATTATAAACTTCATTAATATAATAAACGTATTAACAGATATAAACTTGTAAAGTTACTCACAGTCAAGTTCTTGAAATGACAGGAACCAAATATTTTGGTACATTCGTCTTCTGTCAAGTTTGAGGCGCCCCTAACGCGTATTTCAGTCGGAGAATTCCTTGCAAGAAGTTCAACAAAGCGTGCATCCATTTTTCCAGAAGAACAAACCATTTGACTAAGCCTATGCCTTAAATGGTCTGGAACAAATTCAAGTGACACAATTTTATCAGCATTCCTAGCAAGAACTCTGAGACTAAGATCCAACAGTTTAGGAACATTCCTTCTGGGTCCTTTGTTTGTTGCAGGCCCCCATTCCTTACGAAAATTCCTCTTCTTGATTGCTTCCATTGCCAAAAAAAATGGACTTTGAGAATCATCTAATTTGCTATCAACTTCACTCAATTTTGTTGCTCTTTCTTTGATTCCTGTTCCTTGCTGATGCTGTTCAGGATGTGCAAGTCTTTGAGCAACACTTTTAGCTATACAACGCTGCTTTTTTGTGGGTTCTATTCTTGATATTTCTTCAGTTTCATTGAAAAAGGGACTTGTCACATCCGACTCCACAGCTTCTTCTCTAGGCAAAACATGTTCCTCCACAAAAAGATTTAGCTCTACAAGTTCCTTGTTTAGCATTCCTGGCTCATCACTACTTGAAGAGGATACATAGACTACATCTATCTTTCCAATTACTTCTTCAATTGGGTATTGCTCAAAATCCTGATTCTCCATTCTATTATCAATTTTGGCCTTTGCCTTTTCTTCAACGGAGAATCTCCTTCTCTTACTCGAAGAATTACTCCCTTCAACACCTGGGTCTCTCTCCATTCTCCAGATATTACCACCATAACAATTATCCGGATCACTACTATCAACTAACCCGAAGTCCGTTTTTTTCTGGTGGAAACCGGAATTGAAAGCAATAAAATCTTCAAACTCTGATCCACTTAAAGACTCTTGGACTAGAAAATCCAGATCAATTTTGGGTTTCTGATGGAAAACGTAATTCAAAGAAACAGAATCTTCAAACCCTAATCCACTTAAAGGCTCTTGGACCGGTAAATTCAGATCAATTTTGGGTTTCTCTTTCTCGTTTCCGTCCCCCAAATCCATCTATAAATTTCTTCCCAGTCTTTCTTTCTTTCTTGTTCTCGAATGCAAAGTTCCGTCAATTTCTCGAGAAAAGAGAACAAAGTTTAATCAAGAAACCGACTCGTCTTCCACTGAATTTGGGAGTTCAGATTCTACAATATATAAATTATAAAATGATTATGCTTTTCTGGAGTCACTCTAATTTTTCCACTTTCATATACGCGCTGTTTCCGTGCATTTATATAGTTCCCGCTTAAAGCTAACTGACAAAACAATTTCTATTGCATTGTTAGAGACAACAAGACGTTTACTTGTTGACTAGCGGTCTTCCAATAAGTGGAACACTCGTCGCCTTCACACTGTTTGTTCTTGATAACGACGTCGTTCAGAAAGGTTCCGTTCCGTCACGATTATGAAGTAAACAACAGCGTTTAATGATTTGATTTTTTTCTTCTGAGAGAGATTTTAGACGCATACAAAGATTGTGCTTCTGATTGCTGGGTGTACTTCCCAAAATAACATTAATTGTTTCTTCTTCCTCTAAAAGCATTGTTTTTAATTGCTCATCAAAAGAATTAACCAATAGCATATATTATTTTCAGAAGGTTATCAATTCATGCAACAAACCCATAGTGAGTGAGGGAAATTTTGTGGAGATTACATATGAAAAATTAAAATGGATGAAAATAGTAAATAACAATCTCAGAATTGTAGCCTTCCTGCTTGAATTTGCATTAAAGGGGAAAAAGATAAAAAGAAATGCATTTCTTGGAGCATATTCAGGTGGTCCAGAATATTACATAAATGAAAAGAAAACTGAATAAAAAAAAAAAAAAAGAATGGCTCAGTATTACACTCAAAATGACATGAAATAATGATTAAAACAAACAATTACTAGGGCCAAGCCATCTAATACAATAGAACAAAAAAAGAGAGGGCTTGAAAATCAAGTGGATAACACTTCAAGTCCGGAAAAGGAAGGAATTATAGAACAAATGCATATATCAGTGCAAACAAAGCAGCAGCATAGGGCCATAGAGCAAGAGGCTTGGGCCAACCACTAGCACCATTGCATTGATCATTAGCACCACTAAAGCATCCAGGTCTTGTTACCTTAGCCACACCTCCCTCTAAAGCAAAGCTACTGTTTCGCTTACCATTGCTGAACAATACACACCAAAAATAGGGAGATCCACCATCAGTGCCAGTAACCGCAGCCCCGACTTCAGTGTGATTCTTATCGTATAGAATCTCTAAGCTCTTGCTGTTTTTCATGAGAATATCTGAGAATGCTTCAGCTGGATCGACATACTTGGACTGGCAGGCAAGTAAACGACCAGTTATTGGAGTGAGAGTTGAGACTGTTACTCCACAAGTAGGAGCAAAAGTTTCAGCAAATTCAGATTCAGCAGGTTTCTTGGCATCTGGTCCTCCAACAGCACCACAATCCCCTTGATAGGCTTTTATGTATTGTAAAGCAATGCAGGCTAGGCCTGGATTGTCATAGAGGGTTGATCCCTTGTGTGCGGTCCTATTGCTTGTAAGCACAGCCACCAGTTCATCCGCAGGGTTATCTGTTACTTTTACCACGTCTAATGTACATGAAAAGGGAAACTTGGTTAAAACTCAGGCATAAATTAATGACCAAAGAAAAGCAACAGTATGCAACGTGAATTTTAACTAAGGCTGTACAACTATGTTAAATTTTGTTAGGAAATTTATGTTTTTCTGCTCCCATATGATATGAGGCATGTCCCATAACCTGTGATAGCTACGAAAGGGTACATTACATCATAGTTTCTTGAGACAAAAACATAAAGTAGTTTTTGCTTTAGAACAAAGTTTTCATCTTCTAACTCAGCCACTCCAGAGACCTTTTCTTTATCTTATCAATTGAAGATCAGGTAGAAGGTATTCCCCGGTTTATAAGATGCACTTTTTTCCTACTCTTTCTCCAAATTTTGCATTAACTGCCATATTGGTGAGACAATTTTAATTCTGATGAATCTTTCAAAGGCAGATCTGGGTACAGTTAACATAGCCTATGTATTTTTTGTAATAAAACATAAAAAAACAAATAAAAATAAAAAGAGATGGAAACAAGAAAGATGAATGCTGCACTTAGTTAGGAGTTGCAAAAGGAAAAGGATTGCTTTATTCCCTTGCATGGACATAAATAGTAAGCATAAAAATAAAATCTGCAAACTCTCAAGCTACAAAAAAATCAGAAAAGAAAAGGCCTCCTCACCACCACTTCAGTCTCTCAAACTAACAAATCCTTGAAGTTGTTTTATTTCTGATTTTCCACAATTCTAAGATAAAAAGCCAAAGCCATCCAAGTTTGGGGAACTCCAAAACCCAAACCAGGAGACAATGTAACATCCCATTTTTTAAATTTAGCACACAAAAAATACTCACATAAAGGCTGAAGTTTCTGGAAACACCATTCACAATGTACACTCAGAAACAAGTGGCTCCTTTGTTCATAGTTAAATTGCTTTACCTTGATTCGCGTAATGTAGGGAAAGTGTTTATTATTGAGAGATGATTGTTAATCCGTGATAGATAAAGCCTAATCGCTAACAATAACATTTCTAGCTATTAGGACTTTACTGTTTCTATGTTCACTCTTCACATAACCATAATGAAGACAGCAAAGATTAGCCAAACCGGCATCTTTTCTTCGGCTAAAACAACATAGATTGCAACAAGGTTAGCCTATCCAAACAAGACTAAAGGTGTGATTGAAGTATTATAATAGCCCCTCTAGTCCAACATTTCTCATTTTAATCTCCAAATTGGAATCTCAAGTCGATAAATAAAAAAATGGATACTCTAACTTCCTTAGAGTTGACTTTTTTTTTTTTTTTTTTTTTTTTAGATAAAAGCCCTATAATCGGCTTATACAATAACATTTTCCTAGCTAATTAGGAAATTTAGACTGTTTTCTATGTTTCACTCCTTCACATAAACCATAACTGAAGAAAACCAGCCAAAAGAATTAAAGCCCAAAACCGGGCATCTTTTCCTTCGGACTAAAACAACAAATAGATTTGCAACAAAGGTTTAGCCTATCCAAACAAGACCTACAAGGTGTTAGATTGAAGTATTAAGTATATGCGACCCTCTAGTCCAACATTTTCTCATTTTAAGTCTCCAAATTGGAATCTCAAGTCGGAATAAAGTAAAAAAAATGGAATACCCTGCGCTACTTCCTTAAGAGTTGTGAACTTTTTTTTGTTTTTTTTTTTTTGTAATGAAGGAAAATTGAAAAGCATCCCAACGACCAAATAATCAGCCCTGTTTCCTCAGAACTTTTTCAATTTTAATCATCCGGCAAAAAAGATTTTTAAAACAAAAGAAAAAAAAAGAAAAAATCCAAAAAACCAGAAAATGAAAAAGTCAAAGGTGTTCCCACAATGAGTAAAACTTGGGTGTCTAAAGCAGAGTATCTATATTATGAACAAAGTTTAAATTCACGCAAGCTTTTACTAAAATGTAAAAAAAAAGAAAAATTTTTTTTTTTTTTTTTTTTTTTTGTAATAGAAAATTGAAGCATCCAAGATCCAAATAATCAACCTGTTCTCATTTTCATTTAATCATCGGCAAAAAGATTTAAAAGAAAGAAAAAAAGAAAAATCCAAAACCAGAAATGAAATCAAAGGTGTTCCCACAAGAGTAAACTTGTGTCTAAAGCAGAGATCTATATTATGACAATTTAAATCACGCAGCTACTAAGTTTAAAGAAAATCTACTACAATGCCAATAGATATAATTAATGAACTTAAGCAGAACAAAGAAGCCACATTCCGAAATAAGTAAAAAGACCCACATAAGCAAACAGATTTCTAAAGTTTTAAAAGCAGATCAAGCACTTAATGCATGAACAAAATACATTCCCAAATCCATAATAGGAACAGACATTAGAGTTGATAAAAGAGAGAGGTTAAAAAAGAAGCTTACTATGAAAATTAGCAGAAGCAGAAACAAAGAGAAGAGGGAGTACGAGAAACAATGTAGCCATTGCTGCTATATCAGAGCTGTACTTTAGAGTGGGGAATGATTTTAATGATAGAGAAAGAGATCCGATATGAAACAGATGATGGGTCGGCAAGTGATATGTCAACTTCGCTTTGGTTGCTTTACAACTGTGGCTCACTGGTTTTTGGTTTGGAGAGATTATTAAACATGACCGACATGTCACCAACCCGGTTTTCGGGTCATACCCGACCGTTGTGTTAGTTAGTAAATGCTTAAAAAATTAAAGGGCAAATCTGTTATTTGAACATTAACCACGTGGCAGGCGCAAGTTGGGAACAAATGGATAGGAGTAGTTTCTTTTTCTTTCATTTTCTGTTCTCCTTCAACGGATAACTCTTTCTTCCTTAATCGAGGTCTAATGTTGCAGTAGCGCCATGCCAACACCTCACTCCGCGGCGCACGTTAGCGTCGGTCCTTTGAATCCTTCAGCTTTCCCGCTTGCTTTCTCCTCAAAAGATCCAAGGAAGAAGAAGAGTTTCTCTCAAGTGAGGTGCGCGTTGTCCTCCCCAAGATGGCGGGAGACTAACAGGCGATTGGTCTCCATCTCTCTCCTTCTCTCGCATATATTCCCTGTACCTAATCGTATGCGCCATTAATTATCTATATACACTCTTTTACTTAGAAAGCAAGAGAACAATATATATAGACGTACAGCATATGGATATGTATCTATAGATAGCGTATAATATTATACTATATTATAATAAAGAAGGAAAATTTAGTCACTTCCTGTTGTTCAGTAATTGAAGAATTGAAGAAATTTGGTAAGATGTTGGGTTTTCTAACTAAATTAATATAATTTATTTTAAAAATTTTTTTTTTTTATTTGGCAGAATGCAATTGCAGCTTAAACTTTTTGGGATAAGTATGTTTGAAAAGTTAAGGACTCAGATATAGAATAGAACTTCAAAATTTTTTTTTTTTTTTACCCCCCCAAATGTTTACATTATTAATGCATTAATAATACTATAAATTTGGTAACGGAAAACATCTGGATTCAATATATGCCGCAGTTCAACCGTAGTTTGTGTTGTATGTATGAGGGTTATCAAAGTGCGCTAAATACTGATTTAAAACAGAAAAGCAAGCCTCGGACCCACTTATGAACGGCATTAGTCGAAATTTCCCTGCTGTAACGAGTTTATTTCTCGGACGACTCGCGAGATCCGCAAGAGTTAGCAAAAGATTAATTTGGGACCTTTTGGGTAATTTGATTCCTTCTTGTTTACTAAAATTTCTTTTCCTTCGCCGATAAGACAGTACAGAATCGGTTTGGTAAATTAAAACTGGATTTTCGTTCTAATACAGCAAGAATGTTTGTGCAAAAATCCCATGTAGTAATGTACCGGGTGATTCGTAGAGTATTAATGATTTGGTATCACGTAACGAGATTTCGCTGTTGCTGCTCAGTGAAATTTGGTATTTCTTAAACATTGGTAAGTCACCTTGTACCTAAAAAGTGTTTCAATGTCATCCTTCTTCACAATTTTGCTAGAAAATGAAAGCCTGATTACGCACGCAGCCTGGTTGGAAAGAATATTGGAAAAAAAGTTTTTAATTTTTTGAGAACAATATATATATATATATATATATATATAAAGAAAATTTAGTCACTTCTGTTGTTCAGTATTGAGAATTGAAGAAATTGTAAGATGTGTTTTCTAACTAAATTAATATAATTTTTAAATTTTTTTTTTATTGCAGATGCAATTGCAGCTAACTTTTTGGATAAGTATGTGAAAAAGTAAGGACTCAGATATAGAATAGAACTTCAAATTTTTTTTTTTCCAATGTTAATTATTAATGCATTATAATAGCTATATTTGGTAACGGAAACATGGATTCATATAGCGCAGTTCACCTAGTTGTTGTTGTATGATTATATGCGTATACTGTTTAACAGAAAAAAGCTCGACCCACTTGAGGCATATGTTCCTGCTGTAATATTGACCCAGTTGCAGATTAAGGACTTGGGTAATTGATTCCTTCTTTTTACTAAATTTCTTTCTTCATAGAAGTAGATGGTGTAAATTACTGATTTCGTTCTATACAGCAAGATGTTGTGCAAAATCATGTAGTATTACGTAGTTCAATATGGATTCTTCTGTGATTTGGTTCTTAAACATTGGTAGTACCCTAAAAAGTGTTTCAATGTCATCCTTCTCACAATTTGCTAGAAATGAAGCCTGATTACCCCTGTTGGAAGATATTGAAAGTTTTTATTTTATTCTTTGATTGCAACAGTGAAAATTTTGGAGGTTGATCAACCCCAATTTGCTAACTATCGATCTCTACTACGCTCCGGTCCTGCAGCATCTCTTCGTGTAAATATTCGAGCAGTAAGTTAAATCCCTTGCATTCTTAATAAACTAATAACATATCAAAAATCCTTTGTTGCACAACCCAAAATGTAATCACCAAGGCTACCACATGCAGCTTTTAATTTGCAAAGGCCTCATACAGTATATGTCTAGCCACACTTTTTGGTATCGAGTGTATCTGTTGGTATCATATTCCTGGTTGAGAAATATTTCGAAGGAAATATGATGTTTGGTTTTAACAAAACCAACCAATTGCAATGTGCTTATAAATATAAATTGGTTAGATGATTTGTTCTGCATTCTTGTTGTCATGGTCGGTCTCATCTGGGAGTCTATGTTATTGTGTAAGATATCTGAAGCATCATTCATCATTCTCATTTGGATTTGCTTTATGGCAGTCTTTCTGTACATGAGTTCCTGAGCTTTTGGAAATTTTCTTCGGAACTTCAGGTTGCACAATACGCTTCTGATGCTGGAAGTGGCAACACTGCTTTCAATGATGTTGATCTATGTCTCAGGTATTTGCGATAATCTTTCAGCCATTTTCAAAAACCAAAAGAAATTTCGTCATACCATTTTGTTGCTGAAATGCCTTGCACTCTGGTCTTTCTAAGAATAATTTCAGAGGCATGGTGGGATCAGACCCGTTGTTCGATGAATGCAACTAGGATTTGTACCATATTCATGGGAACCATGACAGTTGAAAACTGTTTTAATTTCGATTAATTTTAGTTTGTAAATTAACATGTGAGCAACTTATTTGAGTTTTGATAGTGATAGTATTTCCACTTTTGTAGAGCCTTGGAAGAACTCGATTCCTTGCTTCTGCGTGCATCAAGAAATGATCCAGAAGCTTCAGTCAAATCAATGAAGGAAAAAGTAGGTGTCGCTCTTAATTCGCTAGACAGGTAATTCTTTGAGAGAAAAGAATGTAAAACCCTTTTTCTCTAATGGAGGCAGTATTACATTTTCATGATAAGTTTTGCACTTTTCAGCCTCCTCAGGACAGTTCCTCGAGATATTTTAGATCAAGGAAAGGCTATTGCAGATGCCTATAGAAGCCCACAAGAAGAAGATGAACCTGAAATCTTAGACCCAGAATTGAAAGAGTTGGAATCAATATTATGAATCATCAATTTTGTTTGTATATTACCACAATGTTAAGACTCCCCATTATACCATATGATCGATCAATAGCCAGAAACTAGAGTGGCAAATGATTTTCCTTTACTTGAAAGAGAATCACACACCAGATTAGTTGGTATCAGATATTTTGTACGATCTGCTCTTAATAATAGCAAAAACATGCAGTTTTATAACCAAATACATAGAAAATGTAAGGAGCAACTACAGAATTTCCTACAAATCTTAAATATATTATACACAAGCAATAATAGTGAAAACAAAGATTATTTATTGTTTTGTTACAATACGGAAGCTGCTACATCAAAGTGCCTATGTACTCAAACAGACATCATCATGACGGTAGGACATTTACAATATAGCAAGTAAAAAACCAGAGGATAGCACACAAAAATAACGTTGCCGCTTCACCTCAAAGTGAATCACCACCGCAAAAAATTCAAGTAAATCTCTTTATTCACATCATGAAGGCGACAAGCTGCTAAAGACTCGCTTCAAACTTGGACATGCTGCACGATATCTTCCCATGCTTATTGAGCATATCTGACATTTAGCATATCAACCCAAAATTTGTTTCAAGAATAACAACATAAAACGTGATATCAATAAAATCAACTTGGAATGAAAGCAAACTGATAAGAAGTGCATTCTGCCATGAAGACAGCAACTTGTTACAGTTTTCATCTAGACGGAAGCTATAGAAAGAAACCAATTAAGTGTTCTCACCTTTGGACAAAAACGCACATCTAAAGTCTCCAGCATGCTACATCGAGATATGGCAATTTCAACATCATCCTCGTCAATATTACAAGACTGCAAGCCCATTAACCATGTAGTGAGTAAACAACATTCGATGAAGCAGTTTTACTTTAACAAGAATGACAAATTAATAGTTGGTCAAAAAAGCATGGGAGATGGGTTAGGCAGTGCGAGGAGGGGGAACCACCAATAGTGCTCATCCTGAGCTATTTATAGCCAAATGGCAAATTGCACGTCACTATAGTGAAAGAGTAAATACAAAAAATTGGAGAATATGCCAGTCACAAGCTAACTTCCTACGTTATCCAATTCCAATCTACTGATGGATATGTCAGTAAAAGCTTTCCTTTACCCCTTCCACCTGAACAATATCAAGATAAATGTCTGAGAATTCAATCCAAAGACACAAGGCACATACCTGAAGAAATAAACTGGTCAATCTAGGGCACTCTAGCTTCAATATCTCCAAAGAGGAACAATTACTAAGAAGCAAACAAAATAAAGAAATCAACTAGTTGATGAGCATAGATCAAAATAAACATATCAAAGCATATTGCAAAAAAAATACCTCAAATTAAGAACACATAAACTAAGACAAGCAACATCAACTTCCTTCAAATTGGTAGATAATGACAGGTTTAGTGATGACAAATGGAAACATCGTGCCATTGGTGGAATGAGAACTTTTCTAATGTTCGAACAACCTACACAATTGAGGTTTTGTAGCAATCGGTTTGCCTGATCAATCGGCACAATTGCTTCATTAGAAAGGGCACATGAATCATACACACGTGGCAAATCAGAAAGTTGACCTCCATTGCATCCCCAATTTAGGTCATGCATATTCATACAGCCATTCAGGCTCAAATGAGTGAGATGTGTACAGCATGCAAGAAGCTCCTCTATTGCAGACTGACAGAGGGTCCCATAAGATAAGTCCAACTCTTGAAGCACTGGCAGAGCACCTTCCTTGTAAAGAGGCTCCAATGATGTGTCGGTGAGATACTTGCAAGCTTGCAACTTCAGTACCTTCAAGGCCAAGAAGTAGAATGAGGACCAACAGTAAAGGCCACCGATTTCGTACATATCATCCAACCAAACAAGAAGGAAACAAACAAAAGCATGGATAATGTACAAAGCGTAAGCTGTCAAGTTCAAATAATCATTGCACAGATGAAACAATGAAATCTCCTTGTTGGCGAATGAAGTGAAATGTGAATGCCTCAGTATCCTTATCCAACCCAAGTACTCCAAGTAAAGTGAAGAATTAAAATAACCATGGTAATTACCTTTAGCTGCAAACAAGACTCAAAAACTGGCTGGAGATTCATCAAGAAAGTATACGACAAATCTAGCACAGTAAGATTTGGAAGCCGGTGCAAAGAGTAAAGTCCATCAGAACCAACAGAAGGGCAAGACATCAGTATTAAAGACTCAATGAGTGGGCAAGATTTAGTTGTTGCAGACAAGCAGTCATCCTTGAGTTGGCTGCACATACATTCCAGAAAGATATCAGTCATAAGACCCAGAGGGACAACCAAAACATTAGCATAGGCAATATAAGATACATGACCTGCAGAAGGAAGCGTCCAGAGATGTTAGGAGAGGACAATTGATGGTTGCTTCAGATAGCACACCACATCCTTTCAACTCAAGTGACACCATATATGGTGCTTCTATATTAAGGACATTCAATTTTGGACAAATGCCCAAATTAAGTGACCTAAGAGCAACCTGAAACAGGGTAGAACATCACAAACAGTAAATAACAGACTGAGAATTTTATCATGGAGATAAAGCGAAATAGGCAGCAACTATTGCCACTTACAAGAGAAAATGATGCTCTCTCAAGATGATCACAACCATCCAAACAAACTTTCTCAAGACAAGGACCCGTTAGTTCAAGAGCAGTAATGGCTCGACAACCCACTAGGGAAAGACTGACTAAAGAGGTACTGCAGAATTGCACAGCTGTCAAGCTCTGAAAATGTAATTTGTTGAAGTCAGTTAAAAGGTAAAGTCATTTTCAACCACCGTAAGCACAGACAAATACTAGAGAGTACTGTTACGCACACATCAACAACTAATGTATCAAAAGGGGAAATTTTCAAGAGCTTAAAACAGTGGAATTTAGAAATGCAGAGCATGAATGACCAATATATTTCAAAAACAGTTGAAAGTTAATTCATCATGACATTACATGAATCAACAAATGGCCAGATAACGAATGCTATTGGTACTTTCCAAAAACAGTGAACCTATGGATGCCAGTTAAGTTGATTCCAGCCAGAACCTCCCCCCCCCACAACTATGGTATCAAAAGGGGAAATTTTTCAAGAGCTTAGAAAACAGTGGAATTTAGAAAAATGCCAGAGCATGAATGACCCAATATATTTTTCAAAAACAGTTTGAAAGTTTTAAATTCATCAATGACATTACAATGAATCAATCAAAATGGCCAGATACGAATGGCTATTGGTACTTTTCCAAAAACAGTAGGAAACGCACCTTTGGATGCCAGTTAAGTTGGAAGTTCCAGCCAGAACCTCGCCCCCCCCCCCCGCCCACCCCACAAAAAAAAAAAAAAAAAAAAAAAAAAAAAAAAAAAAAAAAAAAAAAAAAAAAAACCCAAACTTAATGTTCAAATGCATTCAACTCATCAATCCTTTTTTCCTCAAAAGATAATGAAATAGAATCCTGATTTCTGGAACCCAATACTTCGAGTGATTGAATTGGAAAAGTCTTAATAAGTGTAATCCCAATTTCAGAATTGATAATTCTACACAAGGTGCCTGCCAACTTTTTTCTTTTTAAAAATAATAAAAGAAAATACAGATACTGAAATTATTTGGATTCCTGACATATTCACAACAACATTAGCAAACTACCCACTAATTCATGTGGAAACTGTACTCAAGAGAACAAAAAAATATGCCAGGGATGATAACAATAAAAAACAAACAATATTGCCTCTGATTGCAGGATGAGTAAGAGCAAATTTCAGAAACTCAAAAGTAAAAGGCTCAAAAAAGAACAGGAATAATTTTGGCTAACCTCACAATTATCAAGAACCAATGATTTTAGCATAGGGCATCCCCCGCCATCACTGAAAACTTCACAAACAGAATTTGTCAGAGATTCACAATCTGTGAGGTCTACTTCTTGTAAATATTGGCATTGTAATGTCAATGTTGTTAGGTTTTCCTGTTTCTGCAACGCTAGCTTCTGCATGTCATAACATAATACAGCTCTCTGAGAATTATAACTGTAAAAAATGATAAAGGAGAAAACAAGAAAGATGTAGCTGTGCAATTGCAAGGAATACTTGAAGTGAATTCGACATTATATTAATGCGATGAAGTGCTGGGCAATTTGACACCATTATAGATGACAACATTACACTTCGTAAGTTCAGATCAGCAAACCTATCAAGAGAGGAGAAACAACAAGAATTAACAGCAAGCAAAAATTGAAGAGCAAACGAACACACCCACTCACCCCTCCTGTCACCCTATAGGCAAGAATACTTTCTGAGAGATGGAAGGCAAGGGACTATAGCTAGAGCAGGATTCTTACTTGCGACAATGTACTAGTCGTATGTTCTGGAGGCGAGGAAGATCTAAAGACACAGAAGTCAGTAAGCTGCAATTGTCAAGCTCCAAAACCTGAAAGGAAGTACAATTTTGATTTTGACATCCAATGCTGGCTACAAAGAAAGGATGCAACAAAGAAAGGATGCACATATATCTGGACTCAGAATACGAAGTGCAGGAGAATCCAAACCTCCAACATATAACTATGAGAAATTGCAGCCATTGAAGCTGAAGTTATTCCCTCGCAGCTGTGAAGCTTGAGAACTGTCAACAGGGGCAGTCTGACAGACTTCAAAACAAACACAAGGAAGCATGTCAAACTAAAGTACAACCACATAGCCAAAATAAAGGCAGTTGCTACCTACAAAAACTGACCTCAAGTGATATGTTTGGACAATATGATGCATTAAGAACGTGGAGATTAGCACAAGTGAGGGCTATTTCACGTAGTGTTTCATCACTGACACATGAACAATTCGACATGTCTAAAAATTCCAGTTGAGGACATGAAGTTGCTGCAGAACGGATCGCAGCATCTGAAAGTTTGTGGCATGACCCTATATCAAGGAGACGCAAGAGAGGACAAATGAGCAATGCTTGTGCCATGTTGCTGCGCTTCAAAGACAAAGTTTCAAGTTGCGGACACCTGAAAAAAATATATATTTTAGCACAAAATTGAAATTCATCAAAATTACAGAAGACTAGTGTTTGCTTTGGAGACCAATATTGTTTCACCTGACAGATATCCTGACCACACGGCATTTTGTAAGTTGAAGATGACGCAACCTATCATGGTTTATAGGGATCTCCTGAACACCATTACCCAGAGTAGCATCATTGACATTCAAACTTTTCAACATGCTACAATCTGATAAGGCATGGAAAAAAGGATCCCCTAGTAGTCCTCTTCCCAAAGTTAAAACCTCAAGATTTCTGAGAAGAATTAAGAGATTAGCATGACATTATGTAGTTAGAATAACAACAGAGAAAAGAGCCACGAGTACCTTAAAGAAGAGACAGCTTTCATAACAAGCAAGTGAATATTGGGAGTACCATAAATATTCACTTCAGTAGCATTTGGGTATCGCCGGCACATGTCTTCAACTGAAGATCCAAATTACAAGACCAAATTAATTTCTAAGTTATTGTTTGAAAACATGAAAGAGATAATAAGTGTAACCTGCTCCTTAAGGGGTAATCTGATCACTTAGACTAGCAGCCATGAGTCATGACAATGAAAATGGTTAAGATACATCTTCTCATAAAGATATTGTCACAAAGTAAGACTATCATAGGCTTTATGCAGCACAATTCATTCCAGAGTTATGGACACCCACGCAACTTAAATACACCTAATATTGCCAACGCATATGCAATCATATTAATTTGCTACTTGAAACATAATTCATGTCATATCCTACATTTTCAAGATTATTCCCTCATGTATATTCTATAATAGAATATCCAAATCCTGCAACATATATTTTTATTAAAATTTTTATTCCTTACTGTTGACTAAAATTGTGAAATGTTACAACCTAGCCAAACAGTAGTATGCAACAAATACCACTCACATTGTTCTACAGACACGCTTCGATTCTCAAAATTCAAGAACCTCCAGAAATCTTCATGAGCACTTGCTGCTCGCCACTGCCTACAAACCATTGCAGCTCGACAAAGATTATTGTGGTCCAAGAAAGAAAATACCTGGTAGAAAAAAACAAGGATATTACACATATGGAAGCAAGCAACTATAATAAATGCAAGAAGAAGATATTAAAGCATTTTACCATATGCAATAAATCATCCGTAAGATCCATCCGAACTTCTAGATCCTCTGTCTTAGAAGTACCACTGTCATCTCCATCATCTCTCCCACCACCAGAATCGCAGAGATTCTCATCACTGCTGTTATTCCACATGAAATTATGATAAAAAATTTCATTCTTTGACAGAATAGAAGAGCTTTGAATTAAACTAAAATCTCTATCAGCTGATGAATTAGAATTGCCAGCATCTGAAGAAGTAGCCATTCCATAATGACAAGCACTGGAGATAAAAAAGGAGTTCCAATTATTAGGATCAACAACCATCAAAACTATGAAACAATTCCCTGGTTAATGAATCCCTTAATCCTAATAATGTTACATGGACAAGCAGGTGACACTTTCAAGTTGCTTCAAGTTTGACATCAAAATGAGAATGCTGTTGATGGAGTTTTTTGGTGATAGATAAAAGATCCAGGCATCCACAAAGCAATGGAAAACAGGTACGGAATAAACAATGCTACGAGTTAATCTCTATATAACAATTGCAAATTTTCTAACACAAGATAATTCTGCCAGATAGGCCAAAACACAATGATAGAATTCTCCAACATGGTAACAACTTGCAGATTCCCCTATAATTTGAGTATGAAAAGAACAATAATTGTCATCATAAATTTATATCCACGTATTAGTCAATCTCAAGGAAAAAAAAAATTAAGAACAACAATTTCAGGGCAGATGCCAAAATTTCATGCAGCAATCAGCAAAGAAGTATCAAATACTAAACTTTCATTGAAGCTTCCATTTGATGTATGATCTCACAGAATATCATATGTCCTCTGAGAAAACGAATAATACACCGCAATGCAACACATTTTCATACTAACCTACTAAAAAACCGGGACTTCAAAACCAAAAAGAATAAAGAGACTTACTCAGAACCGGAGTAAACTTTGGCCCGCTTATTATGCATGTCCCGATCACAATCCTCACTACCACTCCCTGTCACAGGCGCCGCAGATGCTGCCGTGGAACTGCTACTCTCTCCCTGGGCCCGCCAGGAGCAACGAACCCCAGTCTTTCTCGACGCAAGTGGAGTAACCACGTGTACGACATCATCTAAAGCGGGTGCTCCCTCGTCCCAATTGGTAGCACCACCACCACGCATCGCTCTAATCATCTCCTCAAACAACCTCAACGGGTCCTGATCATCACGCTCCCGCCTAGTATCAGTCAATGCAAGCGCTAATCTCGTAGCCGCAGCCTCTTCCGCTTCCTCCGTGTTATTCCCAATGTTGCTCTCAGGATTGCTGTCATTCTCGAAAACGCCCTCTCTCATGGCTTTATTCTGCACGTTATTAGCCTTCAAAGGTTCCTCTTCGTCTTCGAAAGTGAAGCATAGACAGCACCAAATCTTCATGCAATTGAAGGTAAAGGCAGTACCTTTACGAACCCTAGGTCACGATCCACATCAAAATTACTTTAAAAGGCCTAAATTTAAGTGAAATTGAAGACGAACTTGGCCGCCGGACAACGGAATCGGGGTTGAATTTTGCGCTTTTAGGGCACGAGGAAGAAAGAATCGGCCGGTATGGACATGCATAAACATAGAAATGGCAGAGAGAGGGTTTAGAGAGAGAAAGAGAGGAAATGAGGATTTGAACGGATCTGATCGGATCTTGAGGTTGTGAGGATGTTTTTATTTTTGTTAAAAGGCTTCAAAGAAAAAACATAAAAATAAAAATAAAAATAAAAAGATAGAGAGAAATAGATCGGCGCTAATGGTGAATTTAATCGCTGAATTCGTACTTATATATTGGAATATGAAAAATCTTTTTCAAATTTCAGTCTCTAATCTACATTGATTAAAGACTAGACGACGACGTTTAATGACTTTCACCAAATCTTTTCCTCCCAAAATCATCCTAACGGGAATTATACGGATTTTTCTGCTTTTAATTTGCGCCCGCGTGTCCCGAGAGTTTTCTTTATTCAAGTGGATGGATTCTTTACATCATAAACATAAAAAATAAATATTAAAACTTCATTAATGATATTTTAAAATCTTTTTAAAAAATTAATTTTATCAAACAAATCTAACATTTTTCTTTTGGTTAAATAAGCTTCTTTTGATTGCTCTTATGAAGTAATAGAAAAATAAGGAGAATCAGAATATAGAGAATACAAAGAGGATAGAGATAAAAAATATGATAGGGTAATTTTTATTTATTCCTTTTTTGTTTTATAAGAAGTCACATACATGGATAAGTATACATTAATTAGTTTTTTTTTAAAAAAAAAAAAAAACCTCTACACATAGGTATTGATTTAATGAATGTTTAGTTCAGAAAAAATAATTATTTTTTCTTGTCGTAAAAAGAGTATTTTTGCCGTTTATGAATTGGCTTAATGTAGACAAATCTTATCCTCAGTAACAGAAAGTTCGATCAACATAAAAAGCCTATATTACAATATCATCTAAAAAAACAAAATCTTTTAAGAGTTTTTATTTGGATCTGATACGAGCATAAACATATATAGTATAAAACCAGGTTTTAACTAAGTACCATTTGGACGTGAATATAAATGTAAAATTATAAACACACCATAGACATAATCATTTATGATAAACTTGTAAGTATATATATATATATATATAAATTTGCAGAAAATGGGTTGGCAAATTCTTGATCTCAAAGTAATTTTAGTGTGTTCTCCTCATTATTTATGTCATCAAATAGAGCAACAATAAAGAAAAGAAAGAAGGTTAAAAGGGACCCTTCCCTCAGATGTTTACCCTTCCCTAATTGTACCTTAATGGATAGTTGGAAGCAAGAGAAGCCAGCACCGCTGGATCATAATAATTTTGTTGGGCTTTATACAGAAATTAAATGGTGGAGAAGAACAAACAAAGGTCTTCTCTTCTCTATCACCACCACACATGCTCCCATGAGGCGACACACCATTTTTACTACTTGCAGTTTTTAGGGTTTTCATTTCTTTTCGTTGTCTCTAACTGAAATGCCTTTGCTTCCCCATAAATAACAACCTTTTGACTACTTGACAAATCTCTTTTACTCTCTATAGCTAGTTTCAGGCTTTTCAATTATTTTTAAATTTGGAAATATTATTTTTGGAAGAATTATTATTTTCTCTCTTTATTATATAACAATGTATGCTATAATTTATTGATAAATTATAGTCTGATTGATCTCGTCCCTTTTTATAAGAACAATAGAAATGAAAATTTTCATTTCAGATGAAAGCTCATTTTACTATAAGAGTTTTTTAGTAATTTATTGACTATTATTTAAAGGGAGGACTTCACACACACACACATATATATAATGTAATATATTTCAAATAATTCTTTATATAACCTATCGGATCATGACTGTATCTATAATTCTGATATTAAAATTCGATATAGATGAAATTAAAATAATAATTGTCTTTATTGTTTGTTTAGTCTAACTTTTTCTTCTTTTTTTCCCCTTTTAGTCCTTTTATTTTTTTTTTAAATTTGTAGGATCCTTTTTTTTTTTTTCTGAGAATAATTTGTAGGATCTTTTTTTTTTTTAGAAGAATTTGTGGGATCCTTTAGTCTAAGTTCAAAGGATTAATGAATAAAATGGCATTCTGGCTTCCTAATCAATTCAACTAATTTATTTTAGAAAAGGGAAATAAAATTAATTATTTTAACCCCTTGTGTCTCTTGATAAGTGAAAGAATATAAAGTTACTTCATTTTCAATCTTCCTTACTATAGTTCTTTTCTTCCCTACAATTTTAGAAGGATTTTCCTTTTATTTTATTTTCAATTTCTAATAAGAAAATATCAAAAATTTCCATTATTTTCCTCCATTTATGCATTTTTTTTTTCTCTAGGTTAATTATCATTCATAATTTCACCAAAAGAACAGTGAAGAATCATAACAATTTGCAAGAGATGCTCCTCAATATATAAACAACAAAATAATGAAAGTGATATTACATTATATGCTAACTATTCATCGACCGAGTGTCTGTCTCGAACCAGTAATCCATTGTTTTTCAGATTTTTTGTTTTTTTTTAAAAAAAAAAATTTAATAGAGCAGCCATAACTTACAGTACAGAAGGAAGACACAAACAGTTCTCCATGCACAATTGTTAGGTGGCAACTAGGATAATCCGTACTTAATTGTTTTTGTCTTTAGCATTATTTAGAATGATCTTTAACGGGTAGTGGGATACAGACGCTAAAACAAAGGTCATCAAATTGGCTTTCCTTAATTTGTGTTTTTAATGCTAATTAAGAATGATTAATTAGCCCCTTTCAAAAAAAAGAATGATTAATTAGCCATTATCTAAAAAGTTAAAGAAGAAGAAGAAGAAGAAGGAGAAGAAAGCCACTGATGTATTAAGCTTCCCAATGTGGCAGCAAGTGGGTCCCATAGAAACCCCCGGAATCAAACGGTCATGAAAAGGTGTTGGAAAAGCTCAGGTGGTCTATCAAGGGTTGACAATGCAATCACCCCAAAATGGCCGACCATTGACTATTTATATTCACACAACACATATTAAGTTTGCAAAAACCATTATTTATAGTGTGCCACCAAACAGAATACCTTACGTTATATCGTTGATTTGATACAATACATTAGTCCTTAGTGGATTCCATGCATCTGAGCATCTCCAAATACCTCCATTTCCCCTCTTCTTTTCTGTAGGGTTTGGGCTTTTTGGTTAAAAATTGGGCTTGAGTCCACCAATAGTCCAAAACTAAGCTGAGTACACTTAACTAATAGCCCATCGTGTGGGCTTCCTGCTGAAATTCGCAGTGCCAAAAATGAGAGGAACCTCTTTCAGAAAGTTTTTTTTTTTTTTTTTTCTTTGAAATAGAAATTTATTAAAAAGATAGTATCAGGAAAAACTTTGCATTACAAGACTACTAACTTCAACCAATAGCCGACCCCATAAGCCAATCTAAAGTTTGTAATACTAGGTGAAAAAAAGCTGGTTGGGCATTCAATGCCAAAGCAAAACGTCACAATATTAAATTAAATCAAACTTCTAACGACAAATGACAGCTTTCGTTTTGTTCTTGGTGGTTCATGCTTGCTTTCCATGAGGTTTCTCTCCAATCTCACGCCGTGACGTCTGGGAGAAACGGCATGTAATCTTATATTCCCAATTCCGTCGTTTTCATTGGTTAGAAAATTCGCAAGTCGATAACTTCGGCATGTAATTTTATACTCCAAACAATGCGGAGAGAACCTCACCCAATACTCCTCGTAAACATATATGTTGTAGTTACCCAATTTCTGTTTTCTATCAACAGAACAAAATTTTCTCGAGAAAGTGATGGAATCATATGTTTCCAGAATACATTTAAACTACTCTGCTGCTCAAGTTGGTTTGTCAACTAGCTTCGGGCCAAGCACAATATCTTATGGAATTTGATAAACAGAAAAATCAAATTGCCAGAGACAAATTGGGCCGTAAATAAGCCAGACACGTCAAATGTTCAAGGCTTCCACCGGCCCGATTTGGCTCTTTTTATAAATGTTTTAATTTCATCTGCAAGCCCATCACAGCTTATTATAGTTAATTGTAATAATAATTAGACAACAATAATAATAATAAAAAAAAAGCATTTCTAAGTAAGATACGCTAATCAAGTAGTTCATTAAATCTACGGTTAGTTCATATACGATAAAGTAGTTGCACCAACACTTTAATTAGATTACCAACTTAATATTTTAGTTCTTTATACATTAACTTTGTTCTTCGATTGATTAATTACATTTCTGACTAATTAAACTAAAACATAAACCATTATGAATTGGGCAACTAAAAAGTCAAAAAACACTATTTTTATTATTTATAATATTCAGTAACATAGAATTTACAAGAATATTTAGAATTTGAGGGAGCAGATTATGAAACGTTACTCCTTTTACCATTTAATGAAACACTAATTAAATAATTGACAGCTATTAAAATAGTTAATTTTATTCGAGTGTTTGCTTCAATTTGTAGTACAAGAATTAATAGTTAGGTTGGGGAGGGGTCAGGCACATGTTGGGTTAACTATCTAAGCTAGCTAGCTAGCTAGGTATTGAAAGCAAAATTGAGTATTGAATTTTCAAAACGAAAACAATGGATTGGGTTTGTGTGGGTGTGGACAAAGTTGAAGCTTTTGAAACTTTTGCTATGTTTATAATTTTATATAATATAATTATAAGATCTTGAAGATGAGATATATAATTATAAATCATGGCTCCAACTGTAAAGCTCACTGGCCAAGACTAACTTTTTGTAATTATACTAAACTATATTATATATGTAGTTGCCTAAATTAGATTTTCAAGACAAGATTGCCCCTTTGAAAAATAATTAATTGAAAGATTAAGTTTTTAGGAATAAAATGCCAAATGAATGCTTCTAAACCATAGCCAATTTTGATTCTTGTGAAATCTAATGTAGCATATAAAATTTATATATATGCTTTTTAGATTAATTTTATATGCTTCCCATAAAGTGGAAATAATTCACATGGCAAAAAGTATATTCTGTGCATGCCAAAAAATATATCTTTATGTTCCTTTTAAGAAGAAAATAAGGAATTCAAAGGAGGGAGAGACCTAATGTTTGTCTTCTTTTTGGGTCATGCATCAAATCCGTCAAACGAAATCTAATCCGTACTTACATTTATATAACCAAGGTTTTCTTTTTCTTTCTTTTTTTTTTTTTTGAGATTATGGTTAATAATTAAATCAAAAAAAAAATTAATACCCATAAAAATATTTTAAATGGTAAATTATATTGAATTATTTAGGTTCAACCAACAATCTCTGTAAAATGAAAAATTTAAAATATATTTAATAAGAAGGACGACCACAAACTTTATAATTCCTTCAAGTAAAAGATAAGATTTTTAAAGGAGTGTTAAAATTTAACCAAAAAAAAAAAAAAAAAATTGGTGTGAAAGTGAAAAATATATTTACCTTAACTTAAGTATAGTAAATTAGTAGTAGTAGGAGTAATATGTAAAGACGTCGGTGCATGACACGTTTACCAAAGAACGTATAAGACAGTTTGCATGGGATTAACACGAGCATTGATTGGGTGGTGCATATTACAAGAAATCATGATCTTATAATTGCCTTCCAAAGTTTACTGTGGGGCCATCTTATTTAATCTTTTCTCTTCTTTTTATAAGAAAGAGCAACCAACCAACCACCCAACCAACACAACAACTAGTAACCTAGCAGTAGTAGTATATTTTTGATTTAATCTGCATGAAAAGTGAAAACTTTTTCAAGAAAAGAGATTCTCATGACCTAATTTCCAATCCAATTTTGACCATCAACAACTAATGTAATTGCAACTTGCACCAACATTCAAATCCTACAATTAAAAACATACATTTCTATGTTTTCTATTATTATCAAAATCGGAAAAATTTAACAAGTTTCGAAATCTAAAATCAACAGATTCTAAATATTTCCCGGTAATCAGGAAATTTAATTATCTTAGAATGAGACACTTATTAATTTGGATGGTCTAGACACATTAAAAGTGATTGGATTACAGCCTATAAGCAAGTAGTTGCAATGAGAGCATGATAAGGACAGAAGCCCATTTTAGCCTTTATAGCCTTTATTAATTGTCTTTTATAAATATATATATATATGTCTGTAGGACATGATAGTTAAGTTTGTGACAATGATCATGGCCGCATTATTGACCCAAATACTCCAATTTTGTCAAATCAATTATTTTCTTTCTTTTTTCTTCTTCTTTTTTTTTTTTTTTTTTTTTTTTTTTTTTTTTTTTTTTTTTTTTTCCAATTTTTTAAAACACAAGAAGTGAAATTGCGCAAGGCATGTCTTTGAACATTGTTTCAACTTTTATTGTTTGGCTTCTTTTTGCCAGAAAGGCACTTATAAAATATTAGTATAAAACCAACCACATTTTGAAGGGAAATAAAAAGAAAAAGAAAAGACCCAATTTAATTTTTTTTTTTTTTTTTTTTTTTTTTTTTTTTTTTTCCTTTAAAACACAAGAAGTGAAATGCAAGCATGTCTTTTGAACATTGTTTCAACTTTTAGTTGTTGGCTTCTTTTTCCAGAAAGGATATAAAATATTAGTATAAACCAACCACATTTGAAGGAAATAAAAAGAAAAGAAAAGACCAATTAATTTCTTTTTTCTTGAAAATAATAGTATTCCTTTACATTGCTTCAATTTATATTGTTTGTCATCAACTAATTGTAAAGGTACTAGGATTATTACAATTGACAGACCCTCTTAAAAATTTTCTGCCCTGGGGCAAGAACAGCCATTGGATCAAAACTTTTCTTCCTGTCAACAAATGTCGACCATTGATTTCCAAAGTGTCGTTCCCAATCTTCTTGGGATTGGTAATGAGGGAGATATAATTTGAAATCAAATCCCTTCTTAATGCATAATTGGACAATTTCTTGATTTTGACATACCAATTTCTTAACACTCGGAACTTTTGGGTATGGAGGAGTGAATCGGAGCAATGCCACTAAGTAAAAAATTTCCCCTTCAGACGGTATCATTACAGACGTCCGATTATCCAATCTGATACACAAAATGAAACATCAAGTTAATAAGACAGGTAATCCACTATTAACATTGACTCACACACAATTATTCTCTTATCTATAGCTAACGGACATTGGATTCCAAGGGAAATTTTGAAAAAGATCGTATGGGAAGGATGGGTTGGGGGTAATATGTGCCTGAGCAATTGAACTGAAACCATGTGTCGCATGTCGAGAACTTGGGAGAAATGCCAGACTACATCATATCTTCTTGAAACGAACTTGAACCATAAACTTTTAACTTTCTTTTTAACATCTTATCGATAAAGACACTATTTCTCACATACTTTTTATTTCAACACACTATTATATTAACAACATCAAAAGCCAAAGATTATCCGATACAACGAAACCCTTCTTTTTAAAGATTTCTAAGCTTTTTTTTCCTACTCTTTCAGGCTAAGTTCCCAACACCTCGTAGTTGGCTTTGGACTCTAGACGAATTTGACCCTTAACTTGTTACATTGTGCCAGTTGGAAGGGTAATTTCGCCACCCAATTTTTTTTCTTTTTATGTAAAAACAAAAACTCCCTTATTGGAGCCCAGACAAATTATGGTGTCATTGTAAGCTTGGCTGGCCAATAAATCTCCTTGTCGTTTCTCGAACGGCAAGACTTTATTATGGCCGAAATACCCTCACCTTGTTGCACTTGTTTAAATCACAAAAATACCCCTATGGTAATATTATTTTCTTTTTTTAAAAAATAATTCTGGCCCCACGGTATCTTTGTTCCACAAAGTGTACTATCCCTGATTCTACGTTTTGCTTATACGCTAAACTAACCAAAACTGACGCAATTTGGTGAATCTTTAACTATGCATTTTCAAATATAAAAAAATTTATGGTTTTGATCTATTGCTGCAGGGTGCATAGAAGGCGCAATGGTGGTAGGACCCATTTCTCCGGTAGAATTGGTTTTACCTACCATAAGATCTTAACCGCCCCATTTTTTACGTCTAGCAAATGAAATGCTAAGAAACTAGGAAATGGCTCAGATGTCGTGACAAGTGTTCGTGGGTCCTGCTTATGGCTTTCTGTATCTCGACACGTGTAAGAAGGAGAGGCTGTTATTCAAACCTCGTCACTTTCACAGAAACCTGAGAGCCTATTTAGCTTACACGTGGATGGCATGCGGGGAACAATAATAACAAACTGAAGTTATGACGGTGGGGTCCAATTTGAAAAGAAACACTTACTTGCTTCGCAGCAGTGGGTAGACCAGCATGGGCCCACCGACGCCTTCCTTCAACATGTTCTTGAAAATCATACGATCAAAATCAGCAATGTCTCGCTTTGACACGAACAGATTCAACCAAGGGTGAGGAGAGTCCCATATCCCATTGGCCCTCGCGTGTTCCTCTACGCGCTTCACACGCAATAAAAAATCCACGTAGTTGACGTCCACTTGGAACTGCAAATCCTCGACAAATCGTAGCCGTCCAAGCAAGCTGTTTACAACCTGCACGAATAGAAACCTAGTTAATCGTGGGCATTTACGTCATTTGGAAGGCTTAAAGAGACATAATCTACAGATGCCAGAAAATGATGGCTTTTTGGCCATTTGTGGAATTGCGGGGACCAAAATGTCAGGAAAATCTCAATGATCAGCACTTAAACATCTCCTTCTTTCCTGTAATATTACTATTTTATCCCTAGAAACCATCCAGATTACGGAAGTGGCCGAACTTGAAATTACACTTAGACGAATCAAAGTACAGTGTCATTCTCGTAATTATCCAGTGATTGAACTCTCATCTGTATGCTGTGTTAGAAAATCCAGTGCGAGATATAGCGTTACCGTATAGTCAGTTTCAGATTTTTTTTTTCTTAAAAAAAAAAAAACCATTTTTCGCTGTTTTTTTGGCCATACAGGTTAGTCCTGGAGAGTAAACAGTGAAATACATTGCCGCTGTGATGATAGAGGATGAGAATGAGCCGCCCTCCATCGATCATTATCCTACACGTGTAAGTAATTTTTTTATTTTGACTTTTTCACTGACCGTCCGGCGAGACTATTTTGATTGTGGGACCCACAAATTATTATGGTCAAAACGTTTAGGTGGGTCCCAGTTAGCAACCTACTAGGTCAAAACTCAGTCATCACTGGACACATTGGCATGGGCCCACAGTTTAAATGGTGTACTGTTTGTTTTTTTTGCTATTTACGTCCGTAGGCTTAGGGGGTTGTACCCAGCCTAAATCAACGAATGCTGCACTGGATTGCAAATCGGTTATTGTGAGACAGAATGCAGGAGATCATCGAGTAAATTGAAATAATGGGTCTGGTGAGCTTAGTTACCGTGTCAACCGTAGAGGTGTGCTCATTATTTTGGTAGTGTAGAGCCACTTCAAGGCAGTAAAGAACAGGCCCAGCTGTCCGAGGAATAGCGGTCCGGTCGAACCCATGGTCTGGGTCCAATGGCACTGAAGGCCACCCATTTACAGGGTCATCACTGTTAACGAACACGAAACCTTCTACGTAATCAAAAGACTCGCCTTCGGGCCGAGTCACGAGCCACTCAGCGTCCCGGGTGAACTCTTCGAACTCGGAATACACAACCCTTATCCATCTCACCTAATCACCATAACAAATAATTTAATTAATAAACAAAAAAAGAACAAACTTGTATAAGCAAACCATAATTACGTAGCGTGAGCGTGTCATTCATGCACTAAAAACGTACACCAAAATTTCTGATAAAGCAATAGACAGGTGAGAGACGGAAAAAAAAAAGACTGGTGACTAGATTTTGCAAAATCAATTAAAAAATTGAAAGAGAGATAATAAAGAAATGCCCACCATGTCCGGTGCTGACTGTAACTTGACTCTAGCTCTGGTGATGATGCCAAACTGACCGAGACCGCCTAAGGCTCCAAAGAACAGTTCAGAATTTTCTGTTTCGGAGCAAGTTAATATATCGCCTTTTCCCGTCACGACATCTAACTCCGTCACGTTTGACGTCTGTGGTCCGTAAATGAAGGCTTGGCCACTAACGCCGGCGTTTGATAACGTCCCGCCAACGGTTAACCCCAGATAATCAGTCCACGACCTTGGAGCTAAATTGAACGTTGAAACGCATCGTTTTAGCACATCTTCCCATAATGCCCCTCCGGAAACATCAAGCAAGATTTCGCCATTGATTCTCAATATATTGAAGTGGTTTCCTTCGGTGGAGCGCATGTCTATGACCAGACCACGATCAGCCATGGCCTGACCGTTTATGGAGTGCCCGTTTCCTCTTGCAGCGACAGTCAGATTAGGTGACCTGTACGCTGCTTTCACTGCCCTCGCTACGTCATCGGCACCCCTAGGCCTGATTATAGCCAGGGGTTTCAAAGAATACAAGCCACCGAAATCTTTACCGGCGAAACCCGTGGCAAGGTAGTCTATGCTGCCTTGGAGGTCCAAAGACTGGAATACGTTTAGAAGGTCGTCGTCTCTTTTAGAGTCGGTGTCGTTCTCATGGATGAATGGCCCCAGGTACGCTATCATCTTCGCCGCCGAACTGAGGTTTCTTGTTTCTTGCAAGTCAAATTATCCGGTGGCCTGTTACTCTCTATCTCTCTCTCTCTCTCTCTCTCTCTCTATTGAGCTATTTCTTGTATTTTTGAGCTTCACTTTGTAGTTTATAGGCTTAAATAGCCGCTGATTTGGATCATTTAAAAGAAGTTAATTATTTTTTATTAAGCTAAGCATTATTAATTATTTGACGTCACCCTAAAACTTCAGTATCCTGTTGACATTGTGATCCTATCGACATCCTCTGTCTGCCACTTAAACTAGTATATTTATAATTTATTTTTATTTTTTAATTTCTCTTTTTTTAGAGAAAATTTAAACAAAAAAAAAAAAAAAAAATTAAAAGAAGTTAATTATTTTTTATTAAGCCTAAGCATTGATTCAATTATTTGACCGTCACCCTAAAACTCTTCAGTATTCCTGTTGACATTGCTTTGATCTATCGACATCCTCTCGTCTGCCACTAACTAGTTATATTTATAATTTATTTTTACTTTTTAATTTCTCTTTTTTAGAAAAATTCTAAACAAAAAAAAAAAAAAAAAAAAACACTCACACACTTGTTACAAAAAAAAAAAAAAAAAAAAAAACACTCACACACTTGTACATTTCATTATAATTTTAAGGTTTGTGGATTCAATTATTCCATTAATCTTAGTAAATCCTTTTTTTACATTCTTAGTAACTTCAAAAAATAAATTATATACAGTAGTTTTAATATAAAATATTAATTATATATAATTATTTGAATTATCATTTTCAAAATTATGAAATTTACAGTCAAAAGTTAAATGTTATCATATATTAATAATTCAATTAAATAAATTTGATTATTAAGAAATACTTTTGAATAATTGTTGTGAATTGGACCTGAGCACTACTCAGTTGATTATAGTTCAAAAGGCACTCACTTATTGAGCAACATTTGTTGTGTTTTTTTTTTTTTTTTTCAAATTCTAATCCTTCTTGATGTGGTCCATACATGAATCTTAATTATAACCTTATCAAAAAATTCTTTTCCATTTTAATTCATTATTCTCTCTCCATATATTTTTCTGTATTTACTTAGAAATAAAATTTCAATAATTGAACCAACAAACCGTTGACTCTTTAAATAAATTTATAAAATTAAAAATTCGAAAGGGTTAAAATAGAAATTGAAAATGCATTTAGTGTAAAAATAAATTACAATATAATTAACATGTACCTTTTTTTTTATGCAACTATTACTTTATACAAAACATAAAATTGTCAACAAAATACTACGTTTTTATGTTGTCGTCTTCAATCATATGTACACTTGTTACCCTCTCCAAATAAAATTTGTGTAGTGTGCCAAATTAATATAGCCAATAAATAATAAAAAATAAGTTGGTCAAAATGACTGCTATTGGACCAATATCCTAACAATAAAATTGAATGTTTGTCTAATTGTCTTATAACGCACGGGTCAAATATTTAAATCTTAATCATATTATTCCTAAGTCAAAAAAAAAAAAAAAAAAAAAAACTTAATCAATATTCTATCTCCTAAGTCACAAAAAAAAAAAAACAAAAAAACAAAACAATAAAAAAAAAAAAAAAAAAAAAAACAATATACTAATTTTCAGTCAACAACATATATATATAGTATTTGCTCTTAAATTATTTTCATTTCATTTCATAAATTGTAAGTCAAAAATAATTAATGACCTCTAAATATTATTTTTTTTTAAAAAGGTCAATGAGTGGCCCTGCCCCTTCCTAATTGAACTTAAACGAAAGATATAAAGGATATAATCAGTTTATATATAATTTATTATAGAATTAGAATAAAGTATTACCGACATTTAATTAAAAATATCAAGTTATCCTAAGAAAATTGGATGAGATGATGAATTCAACCATAGGAATTATTAGATATTAACAAATAAAAAATTATATAAAATTAAAATATATCGCTACTGGGATTTTCGGACCCAATTGTTACAATCCTTAATTATAATCGGTATTTTTTTTTATCTGATTGAATAATATGTATTTACATACAATATTTAATTGTTGCATTATAATTAAGAATTTATGATTTTAGGTTATTTTCGATTTATTTAAACTATTTTAAAATAAAAATAATGAGTTTATTTAAACCTCATTTTAAAATAAAAATAATAGTTTATATATATATACTATATATATAATATACTATATATCATATTGCCGTCCGGAGGTTGCGTGCCGAATTATCTCCCACATTAAAATGCCTGATTAACGTTGTTTTGTATTCAGGTTGACTTGGAATTCTAAGCATATTACTTATATATATATATATATAAATATCTAAAAAAAAGAATATATATAAATATTAAAAAGAAATGAACTTGAATATTTCTTTGCACTGCCCCATTACTTTATTATTAATTAATTCATTGGGTGTCAATTTGTTAGGGCAATGATCACTTTGAAATAAATATTTCATATAGAAACTAAAAACAATAATATAATAAAAGGAATGAGGAAATTAAGGAATAAATAATATTCTTATATACTGGTCAATGATTAAAAATTTAGTATTACAACTGTTGGAAGAACTTTATCTGAATATCATAAACGTGAAAATACCTTAAGAAACAAAATAAAAAAATTATTATACACAAAACATATACTATTAACGCTAATTTAATTAATACAAAATAGGAGAGAAATTGTAGCATCCATAAAGATTCTTCTAGTTGGTTTTTTTTTTTTTTTTTTTTTTTTTTTTTTTTTTTTTTTTTTTTTTTTTTCAGTTTGAAATTCTTATACATGTTTTAAATACATTGTTTTTTTTTTTTTTTTTTTTTTTTTTTTTTTTTTTTTTCAGTTTTGAATTCTTTATACATTGTTTATACATTGATTAATCAACTACTAATATCTGTGAGAATTATTGATTTATTTTATGGTGAAGCTATACAAGTCAAAAGCAAGTGTAAGTCAACGAATTTTAAGCGGCATAATGGAACGCTTGAACTACTAATTTAGAGTAGACTAATTAGAGCAAAATTAAATTAATTAATAAAGTCAATTAATCAAGATTAAATTCATGAAACTGCTTCAGAATTAGGTTTCAAGTTCAACTAATTAAGTTTTTGGACATTTTAATTAAAATGAATAAAAAGGGTCAATTAATATATATAATGTGGCCATATGTTTTCTCTAAAATGTTGTTAAATGCTATGGTCAATCTATGTATAGCCGGCCAGAAGTCTCTATATTTCAGGTATAATTTGATTTTTATTTTGGGTTTTTAATGGCCAAAGCCTCAATTATACTTGGCTAATCATATTATTTATTATGTGTATGCACGTTTAGGAGAGAAATGACAAATAATTAACAAGTAATAGTTTTAATTAAGAGGTTTTGACAATTAATATTGTGGATTTTTAATTTGTAATTTATGAAATTTCTTTCCTTTTTTTTTTAGAAAAAGAACAATTTATTGTAGTCAAATTATATATTTAATGGTTTTCCACAATTTATTACATATATTGAAAGGGTTTTATTATTATATATGTATCAAAGTCAAATTACAGATATTTATACGTAAGAATATAAAAATTGAACTCAGAATGTACTATCAATGAAAATAGTTCAAGCAAATTTTATCTGTAAGTTAAGAATTAACTAGATTGCTGTTGTTAAAAGGTTTTTGTCTGAATAGTATGGAGATACATATAATAACGAGTAGTCAAAATAAGTTCAGATATACCGGACAGCTGGTTGGCTAGAGTTAAATTAGTTTAGTAAGTTATGTTTTTTTTTTTTTTTAATCCGATTAATATCATAAAATAAATTTATTTTACAGATTAAAAAAAAACTAATAAGCAAAATTCAAATTGTAAGTTTTTGAGGGTATTCTTGATCATTAAATTGGTAATTATCTTTGAAGATTTTACTGGTAAAAATAACAGCGGGAATGTGGAGATTAAAATTGTGAGTGTAATAAATAGAAATGGATATTTGATAGTTTCAATATGTATGTAAAGAAGATAAGCAAATCTCCGAATCCAAACGGCCATTGGTACAGCATTTATACTTTATGATATTAACACCCAACTTTGTATTTATGGCTACAACTATATAGATATTAGGATATCAGAATCCGAGGCTCATTTCACTGCACCTAATTCAATATCCCAAAATCACTATTTCTTCCTATTCAATACATATACTGAAAATTAAATTTTTATAAACAATAATTAATCCCAAAACGGTAATTTTTGTTAAATTAATTTTTTATACTGTTTGAATATGAATATAGTTTTTTAAATAGTGATAAAGACACTAGCAATGACAATGTCCTTTGACATTAGAGGTAAAATTGTAAAAAGTGTAGTTTATTTTTGCTAATATAACCGTTCTTCTGTAGAACTAATTATTATTTTTAACAGTGATTGAAATAATGATTTTAGAAAAAAAAAAAAAAATTCATAATAAAAGACAAGGAAAGGACTGCATCGTCATTTTAGAATTGACGATTGGAGGCTTGGATTTATTGGAGTTGGGTGGAGATGGGACCATGGAACCAAAGGGAAAGGTTTCTTCTAGAAGAAAATCATTAGTTTGATTCTGAAATTACATAATAACATTTTGTTACAGTGAGTTTCCTAAATTCATCCATCCATCATGTGACTTTGTCTATTCTCTTCCTATGTTCAGAGCACACCATATCTTCTCTCTTTAAAATTTGCTTTTGCTATTTAAGTAATACAAAATTTAATTTTAATAAATCATTACCTTATGCTTAGGTTAAATATTATTGTATGTTAAAAAAATGTCACATTTATTCCAACAACATTGAATTTTACTATGTTTTGAACATAGTTTTTAATCAATGAATAGTCATAGTAACTTAAAATAATATTTAAATATAACCGGGATTTGATTGAGACTTGTTCAAAGGCGGGAATATTTAAGTAAAAAATTTAATCACTCTATTTATTCAATTTTATGATTTTAATTTTCCCAAGTCCAAATTATTGTATATTATTTATATTTGTATATATTGTATTGTTCAAAATCTGATTTTGGTGATGCAACAGAAATCATTTTGATAGTGAGGTTATATATTGCTATAGTAATTTAAAAGGCATGAGGTCTTCTCTTTCAATTCCTTACAAAAAAAAAAAAATAATAATAATAATTAGGGAGAATTAGTATCTAATTAATAAATTTGACCTTAATAATTAATTACTTAATTTCTCTCTTTTTTTTTTATTTTATAAATACATGTATTCATCCATGTACAAATGATCTGTTAGATCAACAAGTTATTTTTATTAAGTCCAGATGAAAATAATAATTGTGAAGGATTAAATAGTAACACTATATTAAATATAAAGGACAAATAGTTAAATATTATGGAATATTTTGGTCTTTTTATCAATATATCCAAAGAATAATAATTTTTAAATAGTTTAACGAGCCAATGGAATGAAGAGTCGAATTTCAGGGACTAAATAGTAATTATAGCTTTAAAATAAGAATTTGGAAGAGATAAGGCATGCGCATGGAATTTTAAATGGTTTGATTTTGAAGATAGATTTTGTAGGATTTTGTTCTTTTGCGAGGGTCGTTAAGATACGCATCCATCCATTTTTTGATGTCTTTCAAGTTAGGTATCACAGTTAATTTCAAGTTGAAAGCCGCAATAAATCAAATCTTTGCAGTTCAATAAATTGATTCTAATAAGATAATTTCTGTGGTATTCAGCTAAAAGTTCAACAAGACAAAATATAATATTTTGAAATTTGCTGAGCAAAATGAATATTTTCTTAGGTTTCAATTGTATATTTATATTTTCCTTTTATTTTTAAATTATGGAGTTACGTTCGGTCTCTCTGTATGATTTATAATAAAAATATCAAAATTTTAAATTTTGATAATAAAAAAAATAAAAATAACGAGCTAATCTTAGTGAATCTTTTTGGCTTTTCTTAGGACAACAAAATAGAAAATAAAGTCAAGAAGCAAAAACACATTTGCTTTGATGACCAAAAGGATTTTCTTCTTGTGGGTGATGATGTTTTAAAGATTCTCTATAAGTAATAATCTTGGACTGAAGCATTTGAATTTTAGCTGTAAGAATAATTTTCAATGGGTCACAATTATACAATTAGATGAATGGGGTCATGCCTACCAAGCTCCAGTTAAATGCTTGTCTTAAATTAATAATTATGCAATGTAATGTCAAGTCAAGAAGGCAATTCTATTTTCAATAATTATTATAAATTCTATACTTACATGTCTTTGAAATTGTCTGATTCATAGCTGATGAATGAAAGTAACAACAGGAAGCTTCTCTGGATTTTTATGTCAGCTCATCTGCTTTTATTATTATTATTATAATATCATCATCTACACACCAATTTGTTGTTCAAGTGGTAAACTTGACATAAGCATTCCAACAAATGCAATCCATTTAAATGTAGAACAATTAATTTGATAAGATATAATTAATTTATGATTTTATCAAATTTTTAACTTTTTATTAATTAAATCAGAAATATATAAGCATATACGGATTAAGAGTATGATACGCTTCTTTATAAACCCATAATAATTTATAAAGGCATGTTGATTCATACAATCCATATGCATTCTTCATGATTGATGTGGAATCTCGAAAAGCAGCATATTATATATTCTAACCCTATTTGACAACGATGGTAATTTTGAGCATTTTGATAAGGTCAAAAACTATATATATATATGGATCTCGAAAGCAGCATTATTAATATTATTTCTAATCCCTATTTGACAACGATTGGTATTTGAGCATTTTTTGATAAGTCAAAAACTAGTATATATAGTATATATTATTATTATATTTGTTATTGTATTGTTCTCGGATTTTCGGGTTATACAATCTATATATAATAGTTTTATGAGTGTCGTCACGAGCTAATTTTACAAATGTTTAGAACACCTTAAAATTGTGAGGGATTTTCCCAGGAGTGATTTAATTTATTTTTTACAATCATTGATCTCTTGTCATTATATTTTTTTCTCGAAATTCAGCATAATTAATAATTAATGTTATTTTTTTATTCATCTTAAATTTTAATACAATATTTTTTTACGAAATTAACTATCTAACCATTATCAGCTAACAGTTAGTAAAACATTTAATTTATTGTTCGAATATGCTTTCTTTTTGGTCTTTCAAAAATTATATTTTTAATTCGTAAACAGATGATTAAGCCAAAAGATCAGCTCAAAGAGGACAGTATACTGTAACCAAATTCAAAGATTTTATGCCTTATTCTTAAATCACCATAGGGGGCGTAGAAAGACACATTTTTTAAAAACGGAACATTGAATTTACAGGAAAATACTAAACCTAACACTTGTTATTGATACGTATTAATGGTTGTTGTAACGGGATAATCTTGATTCTTACACCGCCATGGAGACGGGTAATACTTTCCCCATTTTCTTCTTCAATTTATCAAATCTTAAACAAACGATTGTCAATTATTATTTATTGAACCGTACATTAACTAATAAGAGAATAGGTGAAATTTAATTGAATGAATGAAATGTTTGATCTTAAAATGATTTATTTTATTAATATTTGATACATTGATATATAATTGTAAATGATGTTATTATATTTTCAAAAGAAATGAAATAATGAAGATCAGTAAAACTTTATACATTACTAAATTGCCCAAGATGCATCTAAATTTTTAAAATTTAGAAAGCGGGTTTGAAGGAGAATATTATTAAAAAGATTTAAAAATACAAAAGAATTTAAGGGGAAGTTGATAATGAATTTTTTTCCAATTATCTTCATATATACTTCAAAATTTTTTTAATTATTTTTTGTTCTTTAACTTTATAGGTGGTAGTGTTTTATTAGAAACACTTTAAAAAGAAATTTTGAAAAAAACGCGAAATCTATTCAATTTCTCCTATTTTATTGTATAGATCGCCACTTATAATTCTATTTCATTTTCTTTTTTTTTTTTTTTTTTTTTAAAAAAACTTAACTTTTGGCACGTTGCAGTTATTGGATTCTCAAAGATTTTTTCATTATATGCTTGTACAATTTAGTTTTTCGTCAGCATTGTGCTTTCTTTTTTTTTCTGTTTCCAGCGTTCACACAGTATAATATTCGAAGCATACAGGTCAAAAAATCATCCACAAACTATGATTTCGTGAGATAAGAATTCCATTACAAAAATAATTTTTAATTAAATCGTATTCTATTATGGATTTTGATTAAAACTATGTATTTTCCTAGTACCATATAATATTTGATATATGAATGAATTAATTTGATGAAATATGGGATGTCCTCTTGGATATACTTGAAAATTTGTTGTTATATATAATTCCGTTTGTACTTAAAGAGGGCAGCAATTGATCCAAAATTAAACTTAAAAATTTTATTCTCATATTTATTCCATTGCATTTACATTGAATGTTTTGTGAGTCAATTCATCAGATATTGAGATGATTACTATTATATTCTTGTTTCAGATGAGATTGTTCATATAATTCAATTTTAATTAATATTAATTATAAATGAAAATAAATTTCCCTTCATTCCTAACTTTTATGAGATTGGGACTCACCTTTTTACATGAGTTTTATATTTTACCTGGCAATCTCGTATAAGGTTACAAGTTCATTTGTAGGAAAAGCATCATGAGAACCAAAAATAAAATAGTTCGTTGTTCTCAAAAATATGGAGATACTCGTGATTAAACAAAAAAGGAAAAATCTAACACGTTAATCTTAATCTATTATTCTAGGTTTTATTTTTAATGGCTAAAAGTTTGGATATTATTAAATAATATATTAAAATGGGTGAGATACATTCCTTTGGCCGCTATGACGTTAAAGAGTTTTTTGGTCCCGTCGTAGAAAGAAGTGTGCAGTTCAGTTGACGCAAACTTCAAAGCTCTGATAGTGTTTAGAGTACTTAAATAGTCAGTCATGAGAAAAGCTGAAAGCTACTTTTTTTTTCTTGTTTTACTCTGTTTTGGTTTTTAACTTGCTTTCAATTGTCATCTTCTTAAAAATAGGATCTTCTCAAGAAACTCCAAAGTCTTTTCTATTTTTTTATGTTCAATGAATTTGATTTGAAACTTGTCAGGAATTCTCATTAGGGTTTGGCACAGTTAGCAGATAAAGATTCATCTTCTTGATAGTTTATGGTGTAACCTTCAGTTAGAACAGCACTTGTGAAGTGAGAATATCCTGTAAACAGAGACTGTCTTGCATTGAAATAAGCGTACCATTTTCTGATTCTCCATGTTATTAGCTCATCTGTCAAGATTTTAATTTAATCAATTAACTTTTCTTGACAAAGTTAGAATAGTCGTGTTTTCAGTTTCAAAGGAAAAGTGATGGCTGAATAATTTTGAAAGAGATTCCTGCTTATCATCTTCTTTGTCTTCTTTTCTTTTCTTTTTATTAAATATGTTAAAAAATTTGAGTGTTCCACGATTCATAAATGTGTTTATTGATTTGTATGGTTTAGAAAAGAGTTATATTCCATTCATATTATTCTCTGACTCCCTAATCACTTTCATGAATTATAAAAAAATTAATAAAAAGATTTCTATTCCTTATATCTCTCTAGTCTTAATCCAACGTCCTCCAAGTGATAACAACCCTAATTGTCTACAACAACATTAATCACCTTTCAATTGATTTTGTGTTAGCTTTTAGACTTATTTGGTTTAATATTTAATATATAGATATTTATCTATAATATTTGATTAAATAATATAAGCAAATACAAAAAATTCGATCCTTGTAAAATTATGTTAATATAAAATTTGTAAAATAAATAATTATGACTTAAGCATGTGACTGGCACGACCTGCTGTTCTTTATAAAAAGTTTTTACAAAATCTCTCAAAAGAGAAAATAATCAAATAATACAATACAGCCCCATCAGCCCAATGAGAGACGTGAGTTGGAAAAGGACCAACAGGAGCTAGCATTGATTGGCTCAAGAGGTAACTTTTGGAGAAAGTTTGTGGCTATTGCTAAGCCGTTACTACAGAGAGCAAAAGATGGAATTTGCTGTGTTGCAAGGTTAAAATGTGAAAATATTTGTGTTGAAGAATGGATAATTTGTAGTAGCTCTAGAACGTTACACTGGCTCTGTACGATATAAAAAAAAGATTGATGGATTGGGATTAGGACCGCTGGTTTTTAAGACGTCTCAAAGGACATATATATATGATTATCTTCCTCTTTACCACAAGAATTTAGTTAATGATGATCATGAATGAGGACTTGAGGGGCTTGTCAATTTGAAATCAAAAATCGAAAGGAAATATTTTTCATTTTCGTGGACTAAAAAGGTGAGATAGGTTAAATATTGTAAAGCCAATTTATTGCAAAGACGAAACTTTCAAGCCCAATCTTGTAAAGAGATTTAATTAAGCATTAAAGTGGCAGAGGGACTGTGATTTGATTTTGATGGCTCTTTTTCTTTTCTTTTATTCTACTCATCCAACCTCACTACCATTAAGATTCAAATCAAAGGGTCTTTTTAGAGTTCAGACTATGATTATTCAAGCTTTTTAAGAAATTTTATTTTTGATATTAATTAAAATTTTATAATATTCATTCCACTCATAGGCTCCATTTTTGAGGGCTATTGATCCTAGAACGTCATCAAGGTTCCTAGTGTTTAATTGGTTTTTGCCCTTTTTGAATAGATAAAAATAAAAATAAAACTTTAATGACAGCTCCTGAAAATTTAATTTTCTAATATGTTGCATTACCACTTTTTTTTTTTTAAAAAGGAAATTTAATGGAAGTACTTTGCTATTAACTCAGGTAGAAGTAAAATAAATTATCAATTCAGAAAAAAATTTATTATAAAGGAATTTCTTGATTACTGAGGGAGTAATTGTTTCGTGTGGATTTTTTATATATATAAAAACTGTAAATAAATTTTATTCGCAGTATCTCAGGCTACACGATGACGGTTGTTCTTAACCAACATATGCTTTCTTTAATTTAGAATTGATAGTTACAAGGCAGATTATTAAGATATTCTTGCAATTACTGAACATAATTCAAAATCTTTCATATTACAAGGCATTTGTTTATCTATGGACTAATTTTCTGATAATCTGATGTTGATTTTTTTTATAATTATTTTCGTATAATCTTGGGTTGATTTTTTTAAACCATAACGTGTAGCTTCATTCAATTACCAATTGATTTTCTTTTTTTTCAACTCCAAAATTGCAATCATGGTTTGATTGCAATGTTTAGGGTGAATAAATTAAACGTAACATTTTAAATTATTCATAATTTAATAAAGACGTGTGTCATGGTGTTTATTCTTATACATTTATTTTTATTTCAAATCAAGAAGCAATACATTAATAAAGATAATCAGAAATTTCTATTTTTCTAAATCTTTATTTAAAATTGATTGATCTATAAATTCATTCAGTTATCTAAAAATTTATAATTTTTCAACATTGTAACAATCCTTTTATTTTTTTTTTTTGCACTTTTCTTGACGAACCAAAATTTGTCCTACCTGAACTCTCATCTATATTACCAAATAAATGCCTAATCCAATGATTGAGAAGTATTTCAGTCACTATGGATTTGAGTATATTTTTTTTTGAAAGGGTAGTATAGTTTTATATAGTTATGTTTAAACTAAATTGTAAATATGTTTTATTTTTCTTTTAAAAATTAAATATTTCGTTAATTAAACGGTTTTTTTTTTTTTATTTAAGCGTCGAAATATTGATAGTTTCCATTACGTGACTTGAAAATATACAAATCTTTAATTTTATTTCGGAAGCCAAAAAAAAAGAAAGGAAAGAATTTGCGAAGAATATGGTTTTTTCAATTGGTATTCAGGAAACATAACGATGTAAATTGATTAACTAATAGATTCGTTTCTTTCACCTTGTCGTTATATTAATAATCAATAAAGTTATTATTTGTGCGGTCGTGATGTTTAATTGGGCGAGCAGCCTAGCAAAATTTTATTTTCTCCGTTACATATATGATCGATGTATTTGATTCCATCACAGTTCCTTAACAATTGTTTATTTTCATTTTTAACATGGCTTTATTCTTACTTTTGCAGTTTTTCTTTTTATTCTAATATATTTTTATTATTATTATTGTGGATTTCGCAAAACCAGCATAATTTAAATCTTATTTCATACAATCTATAAGATTGCGAGCGGTTGGAAATACTTTTTGTAAAAGTTGATACAGTTAAATCTGAGTACAATTGACCTCAGTGTTCAGACTCCTCAGAATCACGGCATTAAGCGGGAGTTTGTGCACTGGGCTGCCTTTTCTTTTATGCTTGGTATTAACCATATTGTAAATACCAAGTTTTTGAAGATGCAAGTGGAGCCAGCTCTTCCAAAAGTCCATTCTATTTCTAATTCCAGGCCATTTTATATCTTATCTTTAATTACACATTTTATGCTTATTTGGTTAACCAAATATTTTAGTAAGGCTTGATTTATGTTTTCTTCTCGTATTAATTTTTTGTAACAAGAAATCCAGGAAGTAGTTTGCCCCCCTAACAATTGAAGATGCATTGCTTGTTGGTTCAGTTACTGTTCTGTTCATAATTGTTAATCTGCCGGAGTAAAACAAAAGGTAGTATGCAGGCTGAAGTTTAATCTGACCTGTGCATCTATTTATCTCCATTAAACAGGACTTCAACCAATCATCAAATATTATTTTGGTGTGATTGTCTTGTCTTTGTCCCCCTGCTTCTACTAGTTAAATCTGACCTGGTTTTTTCTCGAGTTGATGAAAGGTTTCAGAAAATAGTATCTTAACAACTCCGTTTCATAGTTAAAAAATTTGATTAATCCGATATTTCATTGTATGGAATTTAGTTTAGCTTCCAAAAGATTTGAAACAAGAGCCGTTTTACAGAACCAAATTCTGGTCTCTTGGAAATTCCTGTACTTTTAAGGAAATGACAGTTTGGACTGTTAGCTTTGCATTAGCTAATTGACTTTTTCCTGTTTGTTTGCTTCATGAATTTTGTTATATTCTTTAATTATCCGTTCCAAATTCTCTCTGTAAAAAACGCTCAATATTCACATGTAGATAAAGCACATGGTAGCTTAATTTGGGAATATGGGAGTGAGTGTTACTTTGTATTTCTTTTTGGAGTATTGTAATCTATTTCAGGTCTCTGCCTGTATTGTATGTGATGATTGTGAGTATATGGAGCAGTCTCAATATTTGTATCAGGCCGCATAGCAGCCATGGTAATTACTTCTTATATATAGTGCTCTAAGACCTTAAAAGCTTCTAATAATATTATATTCCCTATCTATTTGTTTGCTTAACGCAAATATAGTCTGTTTAGGATTTGTACATTATAGGCATATTTATGCTAGTATAATAATTCCTTCAATCATTGTAACTTGTAGACTTACTCTTGAAAGAATGCAAACTCCAAATTCTGATTTGTTCTTACGATATTTTCTTTGCGTTTGGTTAGTATAGAAGGACACCATTTCTCTCTTAATCATCTAATACAAACACCAAAGACTTCAAACTGCTTTTCTAGAGAGGAAAAGAAAGAAGAAGAGGAAAGGAGAGAAGAAGAGATTATTCATTGCTCCTACTTTAATTGAGTAGTAAATTCTACTAAAAGAAGAGGCTATAGAGGAGCATCTATGGACCGCAGAAGAAGACAAAAGGATGGCTCAGAGTTATTGAGGTTCATGGTCCAGGAGATTGGAGATCACTTGCAGGCAAAAGAGGTTATTTATAATCATTTATTTTATAATATTTTAAACTAATCTATTATTCGTTGTTAAAATTTGGATTTAGTTAAGTTGATTTTGTATTGGCAGGTTTTTTGCATAGATGTTGGAAAGAGTTGCAGATTTAGATGGAATGATTATTTAGAGAAATATAAAGAGAGGATACCATATCAGATCAAGAAGAGGAGCTTAATACTCGGCTTCATAAAATTACTTTGGAACAGGTTAAATTCATAAAAATAATAATATAGTAAATGTTTTTCTTGATTTATGTTTATATTTAATAAAGTTTTATGATTATATTAGGTGGGTCTGCGTCCTTGATTGCTTCGGGAGATCTGCTCGGCGGACCGATAACGGGAAATTCATGAATTTACTTGGACTTTCTCATTGAGCAAAAATAAGACGAACGAGAAAATATTATTCGGAGGTCAACAACATACAACGTTCTTCCGAGTCAGAGTAAAAGTTGAAGTGGTTAATTGCAATGAATTGTATTTGCAAATGTAAGTTGAAGACGCAGCAAAAAGAGACTTATGATGAGGATTTAAGTAAATTAGCTCTTTGTTTCTGTGTGAAGAAAGCTTTGAGTTGAATGGATGAGTCAATTTTCTTGAAATTGGGATCAGACTTGGTTGACTTGCTTTGTGTTTTAAAAACTTTCCTCTTCTTGTTTTACATACCTTGTAATTCTTCATGATGCTACAGCTCAGTAAAATCTCTCCCATTTTCCTCTATTCTATCCCCTTCTCTTTATATTCATAGAAAGAAAACTTGTAAACATCAAGAACGTATATATATATATAGATGGATAGAGAGAGAGAGAGAGTATTGATAAGGGGAGATGGTTGACTTTTTTTTTTTTATTTTCTTTTTCATTTTAACCCTTATTATAATATTAGAGACATAGAATAAGGAAACTTCAAAATTTTCCTTTTACAAAAAAAAAAAAAAAAAGAATTAAAAAAAGAAGGAAAGAATAATATATAAACTCAGAAAAACTTTCTTTTGCTTTGCGAACCTATTTCTTAGTATATAACATTTAGGCTGTTAAGATAACTGGAGCTTCGCTGTTGGGGTTTTGAAGGCAGTAATATGAGTAAAGGAGCATGAGTGTAAGAGGTGGAGAGGTCAAAAGGAGAAATGTCGTGTAGAAATCATAGCTAGAGCCATTTTTGATTTCTATGGTGCAAATTTTGGCCTAAAGCAAAAATTCTAGGACCCCAACCAAATGATAAAAAGCAATTCGGTCCTGTTGATGCCTTCGAACCCCATCAGCAAATCTTTCGGGATTTTGAATTCTTGAACATCCAGCACCCCAATTAACGCTCAGTAATGAAATAAAACATCACTTGGTAGCAAAAGCTCTACTCCACCTGACATTAACATTCCCTTTTTATGTTGGTTTGTCGTGGTGATGTCGAAAACAAAAAAGGCACAGGCGGACTATTAACCTGAACTCATTTAGTACATTGTAACCTGCACAATGCAGTGTATGAAGTGAGTAGTTTTAAAAGAACTTGATAAACATTTGAAAAAAATTAAAAGTTGTTGATAATAAAAATTTTAAAAAGTTTATGTACTTTACTATTTTTGAAGGGCGACTTTTATCATTGGTCAATTTCTGGTATTTTTCTTCTGCGCCAAATTTGTTAAACCTCTTCTTGGCTTTATTCCTTGCATTGGCGTTCATGACGCTAACCAATCATTGTCCATTGTAAGCCACGGTGTCTGCTATGTAGTCTTCTATATTGACAGCAAATTGAACAATTTACTTCCTCTATTATATTTTTCATTTTGTTAAGTCACTTTCCTAGGTTCGTTTTTTGTTACTGTAATAGCAAATAGCTAGCAAGTCAAATTACTAGAACTTAGCTTTGCTCTTTTTTTATTATCATGCTTTTAATGTTGCTTTGATCTCCTTTTCTATGCTTTTTCTCTGTGCTTCTTCTTTAGTCCGGGGTAAGAATTCTACAAACCAGTAAGCAAAAATTCTAAATCCCTACAGAAGAACTGATTAAATTTCAAATTTTAAATTGAAGATTAAAAAAGAATAGAAATTCACTTAAACCAGGAAAATAAAACGGGACTAATAGGCTCTGGAGACTCAAAGTAAACTTGCTCTTCTGAAGATTCAAATATTTTCTTTCCTTCTTGTAACTGCTTTCCAGAATGGCATTTTCGAGCTATCACATCACAGCAAGAACATGGAAATTCTGGAGGCAATATTCAACTTCACAATTATCCTTTAAGAGACTTACTTTAATTCCTTTCATCCGATTAATCATGATTCACAAACTGGTTTGAAAACGCTGGCTACCATCCTCCTGGTTTTTTATTCAGAATCTTATTCAATCAGACTCATATTAATATTGAGTTCAGAATCGTTTTTTCGGGTTTTCAGGTTAGAGCAGTTCTCAAATTTACTTTGGCTAAAAACTTAATCAGTCATTATAGAAATTTTTGAAATGCTGGTACCTTAATTTCTCAAAAGTGGAAGCAGGGAAGTAATTAATTTTCTTCCTTATGGTCCATTTTCTTCACCTTCCAGGTTGCGACTCCTAGTTGATTTTAGAAGATCAAGAAGTGGTTGAGGGCGGCTCACAAAATCAGATTCTTGTTTGTTAAACAAACCTGATCAGATGCTGGGCAGCTAGTAGTTAACTCATCTTGGTCTTGATCCAACAACTCATGACACCTTCTGTTTCCACACTCACCATTTTAATTCTAATATTATTAAATGATAGATTTCAATAGACTCATTATACAAATGCTTGGAAAAAATTAATAAATAAATAAATGAAAATATAACATTAATTAATTGTTACCGTAGTTTTTACCATTTCATGAAAGATGGTTGATTCACGTTGGACTAATTGGTCATTTAAAGCATATAGGGCTTGGCATTGGCTGCACATGGAAGACCTTGCAAGTTCTTTCTTTTGTCACATAGAAAGCTTGTTAAGAAGTGCGCTTAAGCCCGGCTTTCTCAATGGTTTCTCAGCCTTTTTGCTACCAAATATAATGGAACTTTGGAGTTAAAAGCTAAAGAAGTATAATACAAGGGGAAAGCAGCAATTTTTTGGGAAAAATATTGAACCCCCATTTTTTCTTTGGCTTGCAAAAATTGCTGGCCTGAGGAAATTAATATTTAGACCCACAGTTGTATTGCTATTTATAGGGTTTTTTGTGGAATTTCCTGATTCTGTTTTTGGACATTCTTGGCTGTTTATTGGCTTCAACAACAAGATTAATTTTGGATGGAATATGAATTAGCCACTAGAACCAGATTAATTAACCAGGAAAATATTTGTCTCACACGTGTATAAAATGTTAAGTACTATTTTTCTTTTTTTGGCATAATGATTAGAATTTTTTTTCGTTTGAACCAAAACATGTGTTGTGGGTTGGGCCATAGTGCATTAGATAGGCATCAGTATACGGATATAAGTAATTATTTTCCAATATAACGGGTTCATGTTTCCTAATTAGAATGGATTGGGACAAGAAATGGGCATTTGGGGTTGCATCTCCTTTTTTGTATTTTTTTTGTTTTTTTTTTTTCTTCTGTTTGGCATTTTCCTGACCCAGATTATCTATTAAATTTATTCTGTGTGATTTGTTTTTGACCACAATAATTTATTGTGGTGATGCTTTTTACGAAATTTGGCACATACGGCAACAACATCGATGGACCATCACTCGATGTAGTTATATATTGAAGCAAAGTTGCCCTGTCATCTCTTTTTGAAATTTCTTCTTTTAAATTAAAATATTGAGAATTTAAATTTAATTTTCTTTCTACGTTACATGAAGACGGTGGGAACGACTTTTATATATTTTTAAACATTAAAATATTAAACAATTTAATAATCAAGAAAACTATGGCAGTACATTATTGTAATATATTAGCCTTTTTGGAAAGTTCAAGAGTTTGGCTTTTGATCCTATAGGATTTAGAAATTTAATTTGATTTTTCTTTTCTAACATTTATTGTTGGAACCAGGAATTTTTATGCATTTTTTAATATGAAATATTGAATTACAAATTATATGAGGGCAATTAGATTGATACTGAGAATTTGTTTTGTGGTTCGGTCCCTCATCTATGTGATACCACAGAATTTTGAAAAGAAAAAAAAATATTAAATAAACAAACCGTTTTTGTTTTAGGCGTTCAAAGTTGAGCTTGCTCTAACAAAGAAAAAAAAAATTTGTTGAAAGTTTGGAGCGTGTTAATCGCATCCATTCGGTGGACGCGTTTACTTATGCGTCCCTTAAACTTAGGAGAGGATCTTCACTTCACATGTATAAAAGCAAAACATAAAACAAAGAATTTTATATTTAGGAAAATGGTTCGTAAAATTGGGATAGAGAGAATAGTGGATTGTTAATTTTTTGGTGGTGTTTTGTTTAAACTTGCAGTACCACTATTTTTGTAATTCTATTTTTGTAACTTACTATTTTTTTAGTAGAGACATTTATTCGGAGTTTTTGAGTAGCCCATAACAGCTGAGGAAGTGAACCACGTAATCTCCCGTGTGTTTTTTTTATTTTTCATCTGGCATTTATGGTAGATTATTTAATTTTTACCGTGATTTATTATGTCTGGTGGATTCCGCTCGTCAATATTTCAATACTTAATTATTGGAGGTATATGTGGTAATAGTAATTTTATTTTATTTTTACCAAAACGATAATTTTTCCGCCGCGGCCCCACTCGGATAAGTTTATTCCCAACAATTGGAGAATAATTACCGAAAAATATGTTGACCCATGTTTGACCTTTTATGGTGAAGAAGAATATGCTATTCCCCCAATCCAATACTTATTGGCCCAAGCCATAGAAGAATTTCAAGAAAGTATCATTGTGTCCATGTTGATATTTTATTTTATTTTACTTATTTTATTCCCATTGAGGAGATTGAGTATATCGAACTACCCCTTATTAAATTATATCGAGATACCACCATTTCATTATTTATCAAATTAATGGAAAACTCCTTGCACCACGAACAGAGAACGGCTAGGAATACCCAAATACCTTATAAACTCTTCTTCAAATTAGTTATTAAATTTATATTATTAATTAAAAAATAAAATAAGTCATAACCTATTAAAGTTTATAAATACAAAATTAATTGATAATCCTATTATGACAGGAAAAGATAATTAAACCATTACACATATTCTTATTGATCTATTGATTAATTTTACCCATATCTTCCATCCAAATTTATTTTCTATTACACCAATTTTCCATGCCAAGATGAGATTATTTTGGATATAATTTAAAGTTTATTTGATTCTAACCTGTTTATCTCCCCACCATTATATAAATAAACCAAGCCAAATATCATAGTGAAATGATAAAAAAATTTCTATCCGACTAAAATTTAAAAAAATGAATTGAACTTGATTTAGTTTGATTTTTTATTTTGGTAATTTTAGTTAAAATTGTTTAGAGTTTTGATTTATGATTTAAAAGATTAACTTAAAGTGATCAAGTTTTAAGAAATACAAGTAAACATTTACAATAAAAGTCGTAAACTAAAAGCCAAATAATTTGAATTTAAAAAAAAATTATTATTTTAACTGGTTTGAATTTAAACAAACACCCAAAACCTTATAACAGAACGTGTATCAAACTTTATCATTTAAAACATTAGTATGGATCCTAAATAACACATTTTTTTTTAATTTAGTGTTTTTTTAGTTTTTTTTATATATTAACCCTGATTCCAAATCCTTTCATAAGATAACACAATATTAGATAAGTATTAAATTTTTAATTGAGGAGGGGTTAAGAAATAAATACCGAACAAAAGTAATTTTTAGTTATAAGCTTTTGACAAATTAACTTAAGTGTATCCCTAACTAAGGAATAAGTGAGAAGGGGGCCTAGGAACAGGAGATATATTAAATTAAATACTGACAATGTGGGAAGAGAGGTATTTAGCCATTAGAAAAAGAAACCCAGAAAAGAAAACGTTGTATTATTTCCTGCTAGAACCAAGAATGTGGTATTTTTGGTTGGTTTGATAGGAAACTATTCCCCATGAGTCACAACCTTGATTCTTGAAGCATAATGTGGCAAGATTGAAAGATGAGGTTGATGTTTTTAAGAAATGAAGAAAAAAGTTATGGTGAAGATTAGAAAGAATGATTGTAGTAAATGGGTACATGAGATTTATTGTATGTAGCAAATGCAACTGATTTGTATTTTTACGCCCAGATATTCAAGACTTACAAATTAATAATGTGTTGAAGATTGTGATTAGATTTAGGCTAAGTTTGTGTTGTTGATTTAGCATTTTAGGCAGTCATGTTGGAAATTGTTATTGCAATTTTGATTTTGGGTCATTTAGAATGAGCCATATTGTGTATAAGTTTTATATGAAGTATTAGATGGTGGCCTTTAATGGGTGGTTGTAGTTAATATGTGAAGTCTAGTGTGTTAGGATTTTATAATTGAAGTTAATTCTTCTAGAATTGTAACAGTGGTTTTTTGTCAGATGAATCCGAAATGTGGTATTTATTTTAATATCTCTGATGAAGCATCATCAAAATTAGTAACATGGAACACTGTTGTAAATTACATGGATAAAGGAGTGGGTATAAATGAATAAGTCACCCATAATTTAAAATACCAAACTTATTTTTGAATTTGAAAAAAGAAAAAGAAAAAATCATCCAAAATTGTGACAATCAATTTCTACCATTCAATAATTGTTTGAAAATTTGCACTTTACACATGTCACTATAATGTAAATTCCCAAAAAAATTCTTAGACCAGTTCCAATTAGTTGTACCATCTTGCACCCTTTTAACCGGACAAAATATAATTGTTCTAAAAAAGGGTTTATTCATATTGTATTATTAAATAAATTACCAATATCATTACTAGGATGATGTGAGTAACCTGAAAATAGGGAATTCAACTGCATCATAAAAAAGTTCGGTGTTATACACCAAAAATTAAAAGTCAAAATAAATTAACCCACACAGTAACCAAAAAAAGAATAGGAAATTGTGTTACCTTATATTAACATTTGTGCTAAAATTTACTCACACGAAAATTATTTGCCTTAACTACGAATAACCATCTGATCTCTATTGCACTAGCACTGTGTGGAAAACATTAAATGGAAAATTAAATCCAAGTGAAGGACACCATTAGTGTTATTTATTTTTAATACAGAACTAAAACCAAGGAGAGAATGGGCATTACATCTATCCCGAATTAAAAGGTGACCCTTTAACAGGTTCTCCTTGTTTAGACTAGTTGTTTACAAATATGAAAACACCCATACAAGCCTAAAGTTAATCATTGTAATTACATAGTGCCTTGGTATTTCATTTGCCCTATTATTTATATTCCTTAGGTCCTTCCAAAGTTTCTTTTAGTATCTGGGGTAGCACTGTTGGGTTATTCAGTTTCCTCGGCTATAGATTGACCCTAAGGGATTGGGTGCTATATACTTATATGTACCTTCCAATATATGCTTTATTGTGATTATCACATTGACACAGTATTATTACAACAATATTAGACCTTTGTAACACAAGTGAAAAGGCACATGCCATGTTCTTGCACTATGGTATACCTATATTACACTAAAAAACCATTGCATGAGCATGTTCCCTTTTTACATATCCCAATGCAAAATGAATTTTTTTTTAAACTAACTATAAGGTATGTATTGGGAATATTCTAACAAACTCCTGCTCATTTTGATCCCAAATTATCAAATGGCATATTTAGAGTAATAGTTTTACCTTGCCAATTGTGAACTATACTTGAAAAAATATTTCTATTTCCAAGACTCTCGTGTTTGCTATTCCTTTGTCCTAATGAAGATATAAAAGAATTTACAAATTGACAAGCCTTCTATTTCCTAAAGACACAAAACTGTTAAAAGTCTCACTTGTCATTTTATTTGTAAATGCTCCAACTTTAGCAATTCACAGGTCAAAAAAACATGTTTGACACTTGTGACAAGTAGGTACCTTAACTTCAAACGACATCATTTGACTTATTCCAAAATAACATAAACATTAATATCGTCAATATTGACAACTTTGATAAGCCTTCCATTGTTTAGTTACCTTTTTGAGCAAGCAGACCTGATTCACACTCCTTAATGACAATTTTAACTTTCCAACATGCTTGCAGCTTACAACTCACATAACATGTAGAATTACCATTTGCACCACAACTAGAATTTTGATGGACCCTTCATTGCTAACACCACACATTACTGCAATTTTAACCCAGTGTAATGTTTAGAATAGACCGCGAATATCTCTTTACATTTTGAAACCACAAAATAATTCTCATTTTTTTCAAATACACTTAAATTAGAACACACACAGAAAATCACAAACCCATCCTACGTATCAGAATTCAACCTCAACTTTAAAACCAAAATTTATAAGCATTTTGCACAATACAGATACAAAATCATGGACATACTATTTTTGATCTATGTTTACCATACAACGAAACAAATCTTTCGACATTCACACCGCATACGGACAATAAGAACCAGATTAAGAGATAGCAAGGCTTAGTTAGGTAGTGGATGCCCGGGCATAAAGGAATGAATATCAGATAGCTATTATAGAAAAGTGAGAAAAATTTAATTATTAGAGAAGCCTTTTGGTGTAATGGCCTGGAGAGTTGGAAGAACCTACCCAGGGTTAACGTTTGCTATTGCCATTTAATAGAAATTTCAGATGGTGTGATTGCCTGCGGGAAGTTTGTCATTATTCACCTCGACCGGTACCCAAAACGTGACGGTAGGGGTGACGGGACACTTGAGGTGTAGTGGCGTATGATGGAACTAACAACAAACTGGACCAATTCACCTCCTAGTGGCATTAGCCGTGTAGGGACGTGTAACAATCTATTCTCCCATATTTGAAATGAAGAAATCATAACATGAGGGAGAGTATACCTACAAAATAATGGGGGGGGCGGAATGAAAGAAGACTTAAATTGTTTAAATTTTTAATATGATATTTGTTGCCACACTAACTATTGTGAAATCACTTCAAATTAACATACAACTTAAAATTGCCAAAAAAATTTCTTTAAACCCTTGAAATCTTTAGAAAAAAAAATTACTGTTTAAAAAGTTCCTATTATCCCATTTACCATTGAACCTTGATAGGTTTGTTTTGAACCAGATACTTATAACATAAATATGAAAAAAAAAAAAAAAAAAAAAAGAAAAGGAAAAAGAGAACCAAAAAATTTGACTTCCAAGAATAAACGATGTCACTTCTAATATTCCTTCATTCCAAACCAGATCACCAGATTTCAATAAACTTAAAATAGAAAATCTTCCTTATTCCTATTTGAAAATGATCGTACATGGTGAGGGACCCGCGGGAGAGGAAAAGAGTGAAAATGCCAAGAAGAATTTGAGTAGGTTAGGTGAATGGAAAGTGTACCACAAACCACCTTTGGACATCTTCTCTCTTTTTATTATTTATTTATATTATTAAATTAAATGAGGGGACACATTAAGAACTTTAGCCCTACATCACTAGCTTTAATTCGTGAAATGCCTTTTATATAGAAGGATTGACAAGTTTAATTGGAGAAAACAAAACGTCTAGGACATTAATTATAGGTTTTACAAAATTAGCAGGGAGAAATTATGTTTATTTTGATTAATAAAAATGGAGGCACCTACAAAGTACTTTCTCTAATAATTTAGAAACCCACACAGATTTGTAAAGGACAATTAGCATTTGTAAAAAATGGGACATACATATTTGGTATTGGACAGGCTAACACCATAACGATCAAGAAAGAAAGAAAAAAGAAAAAAGACAGGAAAAAATATTAGAACCGAAAGACTTGTAAAAAAGCACTTACACCCGATCTGTTTTATTATACGAAGCGTCATTACACGTTATTAATTAATTGATGCTGACAGTAGAACACCATCCAAGATTTGAAAAGAGAGAAAAAGGGAAATAATCATATAATACTCCTCTGTAATAATGGGACAGAGGTGACATGAAGGAATTCCCTTTCACCAAGGTATAGGAAACAAGGGAAGAAGAGGAAAGCGTGAAGGGGACGAGAAGAAAGAAAAAGTAAAATGAGAAGTTGATGAAACTAGAGATAGATAGGAGAACAAGAATTTAATGTTTAACGGAGAAAAGAGGAAAACCGTACCCATGTATGGATTTAAGTGGAATATCCCATATTGATATTAACATTTAACAAGATTCATCTCATGTATGACCCAGACTGCAACTTACTTAAGATGTTCATAACATCTTAAAATGTCCTGTTCTTTTCATTTTTATGTGCCATTGACACCTCCTTAACATTATTTAATTTTAATTCATGTGATTGTATGCAAACTTGTGCATATATATTTATATTTGTATGAAGCAGTATACTCAAATTTACACAATACAATTGTTTTTCTTGTTGGAATTAAAAAAAATCTCATATTTAAGAATTTAAGTCACCCCAATTTTATTAATTGCAATTGGAACTGTACAGGAAAGTATTTTTGAGAAATGGCAACTTCTAATCCTTGAAGAATTAACTTAATCCTTTAATATAAAACCTATTTCAAAAAATATCTAGCTAATTATTGACTTTACTATAAGATTAGAATTTGATAAAAAAATTAG
>NC_012224.1:2500-10000 GCF_014843425.1 Jatropha curcas
GAAAGTCGAAGTATATATTTTACTCGATACAAACTCTTTTTTATTGAAGATCCACTATAATAATGAGAAAGATTTCTGCATATACACACAAATCGGTCGATAATATCAGAATCCGATGAATCAGTCCGGACCGGTTTACTAATGGGATGTCCTACTGCCTTACAAAATTTCGTTTTTGACAATGATCCAATCAAAGGAATAATTGGAACTATTGTATCGAGTTTCTTCATAGTATTATCTTTATCTATTAGAAATGAATTTTCTAGCATTTGACTTCGTACGACCGAAGGATTTAATTTTACATTTGAAAGATAGCCCAAAAGGTTGAGAGAATGCTTGGATAATGAATTTATATAGATCTTTTCTGGTTGAAACCACACATAAAAATGACATTGACATAAATTGACAAGGTAATATTTCCATTTTTTCATCAGAAGAGGCCCATCTTTTGAAGCCAGAATGGATTTTCCTTGATATCTAACATAATGCATGAAAGGATACTTGACCAACCATAGGATAGTCTGAAAATCATTAGCAAAGACTTCTGCAAAATGTTCTATTTTTCCATAGAAATAAATTCGTTCAAGAAGGACTCGAGAAAATGTTGATCGTAAATGAAAGGATTGGTTACGAAGAAAAAAGAGGATTGATTCGTATTCATATACATGAGAATTATATAGGAACAAGAAAAATCTTGGATTACTTTTTGTAAAAATAGAAATAGATCCCTTTTGAATAATAAGACTGTTCCTATTCCAATATTCATGAAGAAAGAGTCGTAATAAATGCAAAGAAGAGGGATCTTTCATCCAATAGCGAAGGGTTTGGACTAATTTTTCTATATGGATGGGGTAAGGTATTAATACATCTGACACATAAATTAAATGTGGAAATTTGTCCTCTAAAAAAGGAAATATTGAATGAATTGATCGTAATTTATGAGATTTAACTATCTCCGACCTTTCTAAAGAAGATACTAACCGTAGAGAAAATGGAATTTCCACAATAACTGCAAAGCTCTCTGATATCATTTGATAATACAAATTCTTGTTGTACTTAAAAAATGAATTTTGGTTAGAATCATTAGCAGAAAAAGAAAAAAAAACCAAACGATTCTGTTGATACATTCGAGTAATTAAACGTTTTACAATTAAGAAACTAGATTTATTGTCATAACCTACATTTTCCAACAAAATCGATCTATTTAAACTATGATCATGAGCAAATATATAAATATACTCCCGAAAGATAAATGGGTATAGGAGGTCATTTTTTCGAGATCCATCTAGTTCTAAATATCTTTGATATTTCCACATGTATTAGATTTGATTGAAGCAAGGATAGAGGATTTTTATTGAGTTGGTTATAAAATGATACATAGTGAATGATACATAGTGCGATACAGTAAAAACAAATGTAGTATAATAAGCAAAGAGTAGATACCTCGGAAATAGATAAACTCATTATCATTAACGGGCTCCCCACCCTCTTCTTTTTTCCATCTAATTTGTTTATGTGCATTATAGGATAGGATAAAAAGATGATTAGAAATCCTTTATTTTTTCAAGTCAATCGCTCTTTTGATTTTGGAAAAAATCTCTTTATCAATATACTCTTTCTTCTACACATTCGTCTCCCCTTCATAGTGGAGAATAGCTAATAGTTAGGACTCATTAAAAGAAAATAGAAAATCTGCTTATAGAGAAACCTTTCCCGCATTAGGTACTAATTTATTTTTAACGTCTAATTAGATCGGATAATCGTTCAAATTAAGAACGTAAGCTCGTTGCTTTTTTGTTTCCCTATAATTGGAATCGTAGGACTCTATCCATTTATTAACTCGACCGAACTTTGAATTCATTTTTTTATGTTCCGCATCAAATCAAGAATTCAAATAAGGTTGGACCGATCCGGCAAAAATGAAATATTCGCAGAATTCTCCATTGATACGACATGCTGTTTTTTCCATTCATTCCTTTCAGGATCAGTCGTGGTCTTACAAACTATACCGACGGTATGGACGAATCCCTTTCTTCATACAAACGTGTAAAAGAAGTTAGCCGCACTTAAAAGCCGAGTACTCTACCGTTGAGTTAGCAACCCCCCCAAAAAAAAATTATTATTATTATTATTATTATTATTATTAAAAATATATATATATATATTTTATACGTATATATATACATTTTCTATTTTATTTTTATATTTATAAAATTATAAAATTTTTATATAAAATGTATAATATAATAAAATAATAAAATGTATAATATAATAAAATAGAAAAAGAAATAAAAGAATTTTTTTTTTTTTTATTTTTTTTAAGTGAATTTTAAATTTCTATTAGAATTTAGAATTCTATTAGAATTTAGAACATTTTTTTTCAATCAAACAAAACTTTTGTATCACAAAAAATCCAAGAAACCCATTACTTGAATAAAGAAAAAAACCAAATCTATGGAACAGAAATCTATGGAAAGAGAAATTTATGGAACAGGGATAAATAGATCCACAGATAAGATCCAATTATCTCAGATCGGATTATATTTATTTGATACACTGTTGTCAATATGAGTGTGAATATACTGAAAAAAAATCGATTTTTTCGTTATGTTAGCAGTCTATAGGTATGAATAGAGTATGAATAAAAGAAGAAAAGGGGGGGATAGTAGAGAAAAGGTTATACAAAGCTATATATGTATACGAATTACCCGCACCCTTTATTTCATTATTCATTATTTATTTCATTATTCATTAAGTAAATTGTGTTTGATTAAGGCGAAGTTCCGTAAAAACCCCTGCCTTCCTTTAAGATAAAGAAATAAGTTTTTTTGAATCTTCAAGTGACTCCATAGAATGGATTCGCCTATCTCATATTTCTTAGAGTTCCAAGGACTCATAAAAAACCATTCAAAATATTGAATTTATATTTCATTTTGAAATTGCCTATCTCGATATCATTATTTGAATAAAGTTTTATTTTACAGTAAGAAACACATTTATTTTATCATCATAAGAGAAAAAACCCCCCATATTGATTAAACCATCAACGATTTAAAACAAATAAATGGGTTATCCCATTTTTTTTTTAGTGTAGTGGTGGATAAAAAGACTAATGTAAGGAAAATTGGAAGTTATTATTCTTTCCTACTGAATGCTAAAATCAGAATCGAAATACTAGAAAGTCATCTTATTTATCAGATAGACTAAAGAATTGTCACTGAAACTAATTATGGATATTCTATGTTAAATATTTAAATTAAGTAAATTAAGTAAATATTAAAATTAAGTAATAAAATTAAGTAATATAATAAGTAAAGAATCACCATTTTTTTTTTACATTACAAAAAAGGAAACAAAAGTGTTAATAAGCTAAGAATACATACATATAAGCATTTCCTCATTTTATGAGTAGTTTATTTGACTTGACTTGAGTCTTTCTAAAATTTTTCCTAAAGTTAAAGTAAAGTGAATAAGATATATGAATCAACTCTGTCTTAATTGTTAGATAGATTTAGAATTATTCATTTTAGAATTCGAATTTTTTATTAAAGCTAAAGACAAAATATCTTAAAACGAAGTTAGTAAAAAAAAAATACATATGTTTCGTATGTCTTTTCTTTATTTGTTAATAAAGATTTTAACAGGCACAGACATTGAAATTGATATCTTCCATTAAAAATTAACTCCTATCTACTCCCCCAATTGTATGAGAAGTGATGAATGATAAATCAAATAAGGAAGAATCCTTTTTTTTATATAGAATATCTGGGACGGAAGGATTCGAACCTCCGAATAGCGGGACCAAAACCCGATGCCTTACCGCTTGGCCACGCCCCATTTATATTTCTATTCAACACTAATAAAAACTAATATTGGTATTGGTTCTTCGTCAATTCCCACCAAATATCTAGGAAATATATTAGCTTATTATCCGGATTTTGGTATGTGTAGATATAGAATTAAACTGAATTTATTGATCATAATATATAATTCAATTAAGATATTGTATAAAAACAGGATTTCCTCTATTCTTTTTTGATTTGAGAATTGAGGGATTTTTGATTGGGTGAGTTTAATAAAGAAGGATTTTTTATCTACCTGACTTTATTTTCTATCCATTTTTATATGAATAACATATTAATAACTCAGTCAAAATAAAAATACAATTATCTTCAAGAACAAAATGTTTGTTATGCTTAATATTTTTAGTTTAATTTGCATCTGTCTTAATTCTGCCCTTTATTCAAGCAATTTTTTCTTCACAAAATTGCCCGAGGCCTATGCCTTTTTGAATCCAATCGTAGATTTTATGCCAGTAATCCCTGTACTCTTTTTTCTATTAGCCTTTGTTTGGCAAGCTGCTGTAAGTTTTCGATGAGATCTTTAATACTGTCCTAAAATAATTCATGATTTATTCGACAAAAAAATTATAGCAATTGATAAGATCAGATAAGTCTTAGAGTATAAACTCTTAATCTTAATTCAAACATTGAAATTGTTGTATAAACGCGACAATTCTGGATAACCCAATTTTTTTTTCTTCATTCTGCACTTTTTTTCAATTTCAGATCCTATTAGAGTCCTAATTGTAGTTATGAAAAAAATATCTAATTTTCGGTATGTCTAATTTTCGGTATGAAAAAAAATTTTAGCAATAAAAGACTCGACTCTTATTACAAATGAATTTCGAAAAATTTCTAGAAATCACTGCATTTCTTGGTGTTAAAATAGAATATGTGGTATAAAAACAGAGAATCTATTTTTTTTCCAAACCAAAAAAGATCTTGGAGATTTTATAATGCTTACTCTCAAACTCTTTGTTTACACAGTAGTGATATTCTTTGTTTCTCTCTTCATCTTTGGATTTTTATCTAATGATCCAGGACGAAATCCTGGACGTGAAGAATAAAATTTGCTAAATTTGAACGAAAAGATACAAAAAATTCCAAGTCATCGCCGAGACCGGAAAGAGAGGGATTCGAACCCTCGGTACGAATAACTCGTACAACGGATTAGCAATCCGACGCTTTAGTCCACTCAGCCATCTCTCCCGATTTTTAAAGGATAATTACTATGTTATATTACAGAACAAGTAACACTTGAAAATGGAAAAAAGGATTTTTTATTACTTTTCTCTTTATTACTTTCATAATTACTTTTTTTCATAATTACTTTTCTATTCTTTTATATATCTATATATGTCTATTTAATTTAATATATGCTATTTAATATAATTAGTTAATATAATATTATAATTAGTTAATATAATATTTGTTAATATAATATTGAATTAGTTAATCTAATAATAATATTTTATTGAATGTATTGAATATTAATATTTTGAAAATAGATTCTAAATCTAGATATTAAATATGTAAATATTAAATATTTAATAAATACTAAAATACTAAGATATTCAATATTAAATATAGAGATAATTTTCTATTTTATTCAATTTTCTATTTTATTCTTTTATTCTAATTTTTTCATTTTTTTAGTTTAGAATTTTTTTAGAATTGAATTTCTTTTAGAATTCAATTTCTTATTATTTTCTTATTATTTATATTCTTATTTATATTATTTTTATATTCTTATTTATATTATTTTATATTCTTATTCATATTATTTATATATTTTTATTATTTATATATTTTTCTATTTATATATTTTTCTATATATAGAGATAATTTTATTTCTTATAGGAAATTTCTTATAGGAATATATTCTTATAGAATTCTTATATATATTATTTTTATATTAATATATTAATTATTATTTATATATATATTATTTTTATATATATTATATATTATTTATATATATTCTATTTATTTATATATATTCTATATTATTATATATTATTTATATATTATTTTATTATTTTTATATATATATATATTATTTATATATATATATATAATATAATATTATATATGATAATATAATATTATATATGAGTATATAATTTATATTAGTATATAGTTTATATTAGTATATAAATAGTATATAATTTAATATATATAAATAGTATATAATTTAATAATACTAATATTATAAATAATACTAATATTATAATATAATAATACTAATATTATATTCCCTTATAATATAATACTTGTAATATAATATAACTTGTAATATAATATAATTTATAATATAATAATACTAATATTATATTCACTTATAATTATAATATAATACTTGTAATATAATATAATACAACTTCACTTATAATACAACTATAATACAACTAACTATAATAGAATACAACTATAAAATAAAACAACTATAAAAAAAAAGAAACTAAATATTAAAGAAAATATATAAAAAAAAAATGCTCAATTGTCTTACTCGACAAAAGATTCATTTATATACAATAATCACATCGTAGCGGATATAGTTTAGTGGTAAAAGTGTGATTCGGTTTATTAATTATTAATTCTAATAGTCTAATAGTTAAGGGATCCCTCGGTTCATATTCCGATGAAAAACTTTATTTCTTAAAAAGATTTAATCCTTTACCTCTCAATGAAAAATTCGAGGAAGAATATACATTCTCGTGATTTGTATCCAAGAGTCAATTAGAAATTGAGAAATTGGATTATGAAATTACGAAACATAATTTTTTTTATTTGATCAATACTTTAAAATGAATGAGTATGAGTAAAGGATCTATGGAAAAAGACAGAAAAGTGTATTTCTAATCGCAACTAAATCTTCAATTTTTCTTTGTTTTGTTTTGTATAGTCGAGATTGAAGCAAAATAAGTATTTAAAGGATGTCTTTAGTTTACTATAAGACATCGACTTCTTTTTTTAGCTCGGTGGAAACAAAATGCTTTTCCTAAGGATTTTTTCAAATAGAAATAGAGAACGAAGTAACTAGAAAGATTATTAAAATCCCACTCATCTAGAGGGATCATCTAGAAAGCGCCTTGTTTTGAATACATTAAGACAGAAAAGCTGACATAGATGTTATGGGTCAATTTTTTTTTCGCTCGCCCCTTATAGCTGGATAGCTGGAAATTTTCCAGATTCCATAAAGGAGCCGAATGAAACCAAAGTTTCATGTTCGGTTTTGAATTAGAGACGTTAAATTAAAGATGATGAATCAACGTCGACTATAACCCCTAGCCTTCCAAGCTAGCGATGCGGGTTCGATTCCCGCTATCCGCTTATATCCCTATACTCTCTAAAAAATAGAGATACTATATATTCTAAATTTATATATAAAAATTTATTTATATAATAATATTTAAATATATAATAATATTTAAATATATATTAAATATATAATAATATATTCTAAATATATATTAAATATATAATAATATATTAATTAAATATTATAATAAATATAATAATTAATATATTAATTAAATATATAATATTAATTAAATATATAATAATATATTAAAGAAATTTAAAATATATAATTCCAATTTTAAAATATATAAATATTTTAAAATATATAAATATAATAAAGATTAAAATAATAAAG
>NC_012224.1:12500-20000 GCF_014843425.1 Jatropha curcas
TCAAACTCTACTAATTCCCCTGCCATTACTTCATCAAGACCATGAATACGAGCAATACCGTCGCCTACTTGAAGTACAGTACCGGTATTTACAATCTTTACTTCCCTATTATATTGTTCAATACGTTCGCGGATAATATTACTAATCTCGTCGGCTCGAATAGTTACCATGAGTATTTCTTCATTTTTTTTTTTTTTGGGGGGGGGAATAATGCCTACAGTAGAAGGACTAATTGATGGTACGTAAATGTAACTCGTTGGTCAAAGAACTATTCAGAGTTCCTAGAGCTCCTTGTAAGGCTTGTTGGAAAACCCGTTGTCGGACTTGATTAATCGTTCTTTGTTGTTCAAAATGAATGGTTTCGTTTTTGTAATTTTCTAATTGTTCTAAAGTCTTAGAAGTTGAATTAATCAAATTCGATTTTTCTCGTTCTATCTCAGAGTATCCATTCATTCGAAACTGATCTGCTTCTATTTCCACTTTCCGTAAGCGGGCCCGGGCTTTTTCCAGCCGTTCAATGGCCCCCTCACGTAGTTCTTCTGAATTTCGAATAGTATCCAAAATCCTTTGTTTTCGATTATCTAATAAATCACTTAATGAAAGTAGATTATCTTTCCATTCATTGCAAAACTTCCATGATCCCTTCCCGAACCAAACATGAATCTTTCGATTCATTTGGCTCTCACGCTCCATTTTTTTTTCAATTACTTATGGGAAAATTCCCATATCTTTTTTGACTGAAATGAGCCTATCCTCTCTTCTTTATTCATAATTCATATTCCAAAAAAAAATATTGAAACTAATCACTAATCCAAGACCGGAATATTCGGAGGACTCTTCTGACCAAACAAGTAATTGTCAGTAAAGTTGTTTCTTTTTTTTTTTTCTTCAAATTCAAATCCAAAGAATTTACTTTAATGCATAGGTTATCGACTCAGCATTGAATAAGAATGGGCGAAATACCCATTAAAAAAAAAGGGGTTCAAATCCTTTTTTCGACATGAGTGTTCTATACCGAAAACTATTTCATTTATTTTGAACCCATTTCATTTTTATATTAACCATAGTAGTAGAAAGAGTACCTTGCTGCGTCTAGACTTCAAACAATTTAGCTTTAACCATGTTAATGGTCCCACGTTATTGGTTGATAGAGAATCAAAGTATATTTACCCATGAATCACGAACTGCTATGGTTCTTAAAGATGATTTCTTAATTTATTCAGAAGTAATTCGCAGGATCATGCACCTTGTCTTTCCTAGTTAAAACGAAAAAAGCGCAGCTGGGTCAATCCAGCCTATTCTTGAAATAAACAACTCGCACACACCCCCTTTCCAAAAAAAATTAATACACCAAGGACTACACTTAGATTTATTGGATTTGTTGCTAAAATATCGGTATTAAACCCGAAACTCCCGGCGGATGGCCAGTGACCCAAGGAAACGAAAGAATCGGTTACGTTTTTCATATAATCTCCTCTTTTCTTATAGACTATAGACAGACGAATTATTATCTTTTTTTCTTATTCTATATATTTTCTATATTCTATATATATATATAGATTTCTATATTCTATATATATATATAGATTTTTATATAGAATATAGATTTTTTCTATTTTCTATATTATATATATTTTTTCTATATTATATATTCTATATTATATATATTATTTTTTATTTTTTATTTTTTTATTATATATATTATTATTATTATATATTATTATTATTTTTTGTTCATTTAGCTATTATATTTCTAATTAGCTATTATATTTCTAAAAAGAGTAAAATAAAAAATATATTTGATTTTGAGAAATGAATTTTTTTTCAATTGGAAATCTCTAATAAGTATTGTTCTTATTAAAATTCAGTTTAGAATTCGGTACCTGGTCTCCCGTCAATTGCAAAACAAAATAATATATCCTGTTGCAATATTTCTTAAAAAAAAGGGTTTCGATTGGATTAAGAAGGGGGAAGGAAGAAAGCGAGTTAATATACTAATTCCTCATCCTCAAATCAGTCCTTCCCGTGGGTTATTGTCCCAATAAAAATAAATAAGTAATTGATTGTAGGAATGAAATCTTGATATAATTCGAAAAAACAAGCAGCAAGTCCAAGGCAATAAAAAAATACGTATTTTTTTTTTATATTTTATAGGGTTAAACAAAAGGATTCGCAAATAAAAGTGCTAATGCTACAACCAGTCCATAAATTGTTAAAGCTTCCATAAAAGCCAGACTAAGCAATAAAGTACCTCGTATTTTTCCCTCCGCCTCGGGTTGTCTTGCGATACCTTCTACAGCTTGGCCCGCGGCAGTACCTTGACCAACCCCAGGTCCAATAGAAGCAAGCCCAACAGCCAACCCAGCAGCAATAACGGAAGCGGCAGAAATCAATGGATTCATGATAAGTTCCTCGCACCAAAATAAAATAAAGAAATGGTTAATGATACAATCAACCAATAAATTATGACTTAATTATTCATTCCATCAATAAGATTTTCATCCAGTCGAAGTAATTAAAAATTCCGAATTGAAATAGAAATAATAATATTATTGAATCATCAGAACTACTTCGATATCTATTTTTTAGTTCCTATCCACAAAGTTTTTGTGAATTCATACAATTTTTTTGTTTTTCCATTTCTTTCTTTGTTCCGAATTATTCTTTGAATTCAAACTCTTCGTTCTTTTTCTTGATTTAATCTCTTTATTCAATATTCAATTCACAGTTACAAACGAAAAGGAAAGATTTTTATTGGAATCCTTATCTAAATCTCCAGTAGTAGGGCGGATTAGATATATCTTTTAACTCATATCATATATAACTGGGTAATACTTAACATTACATATACACGTCCTTCTTCCATAACGTAAACCAACTATTCATATCTTAGATTCAATCGGATTCTAAAATCATTTTTTGATTTTGAAAAATATTCACAAAAGAAAGTTGTCTTATAGCCATTATATATATTACATACACCTAGTTGGATTCCACTTTCCTAAACAATCCATTTTTTCTGAATCTCATTTTTTGTAAATTCTTCTCTTCCTTATCATTATCCCACATGGATACAATCAATCTAAATGGGCGAATTCATTAGTCTGAATCATTGCATAGAAATAGAAGTCTTTGGTTTTGGTTGATCTAAGTTCCTGTAATTTATTATTTATTAAAATTTTAAAATTTGAAAAATTTTTTTTGATCAATCGTTGAATTGAATAAAACGACTGAAATGGAAATCGCCCTATAGAACAGAACCTCTTTTTTTAATCACACGTTGTAAACAAATAAAGAATTTTTATTCAGATTATTACTCCTAAGATTGGAATTGAATGAACAAAAAAATCAAGACAATATAAAGAAGAGAATATTCATTGGAAGAAGGTATAAATGATCAAAAGGAATTCTAGGAAAAAGATCTTTTTTTAGATCTCTTTCCCTTTTTTTTTACAATTCCCTAATATCGTAATCTTTTTTTTTATTATTATTCCTTTAGATCGTATAGACCTTTTTGTCTATTTATGTTGATCTATTTATGTTGATTAAGTAATTTATGTTCATTAAGTATAAGTAGATTATCTTGAACAAGGCATAGATTGCCTTGCACTAAGCTATTTCGAAAATTAGTCAATGATGCCCCTCCATGGATTCGCCTATATAAGCCGCGGCTAAAGTTGCAAAAATAAGAGCTTGAATACCGCTTGTAAATAATCCAAGGAACATGACAGGTATAGGAACCACTGAAGGTACTAAAGAAACAAGAACAACAACTACTAATTCGTCCGCTAATATATTTCCGAAAAGTCGAAAGCTAAGTGATAAAGGTTTTGTGAAATCTTCTAAAATGTTAATGGGTAAAAGGATTGGAGTTGGCTGAATGTATTTGCTGAAATAACCTAATCCTTTTTTCCTAAGGCCCGCATAAAAATATGCTATTGACGTAAGTAAAGCTAAAGCAACGGTAGTATTTATATCATTCGTAGGTGCGGCTAACTCCCCATGAGGTAACTCTATGATCTTCCAAGGCAAAAGCGCCCCAGCCCAATTAGAAACAAAAATAAATAAAAACATAGTTCCAATAAAGGGGACCCATGAGCCATATTCCTCTCCAATCTGAGTTTTGCTCACATCCCGAATGAATTCAAGGACATATTCGAAGAAATTCTGCCCGCCAGTCGGAATGGTTTGTGGATTCCGAACAGCTACAATGGCTGAACCTAATAAGATAGTAATTACAACCCAAGAAGTAATAAGTACTTGGGCATGGACTTGGAAACCTCCTATTTTCCAATAGAAATGCTGGCCTACTTCCACACCGGATATATCATATAACCCTTTTAGTGTGTTTATGGAACATGATAGAACATTCATATTGCCCTCTGAAAGAAAGAAAACTTTAAAAGGAATTATTTTGATTCAACCATCTTTTTTTTCGACTTGCCCGCTTAAATTGTATTTTTTAGATACCAATAAATCGCATAATATACCCAGTTATTTTTATCTCTTTTGTACGATTCCGGAATAGTAACCGATTCCATAAATCTATGGAGTTCACAAAATAATTTATTTATCTTATTATTAATCAGGGATTTCGTATATAGCTAGAACGCCCTTCACAAATTGCAAATACTAATTTATTAAGAATTAATCGGATTGAAGCTATAGCGTCATCATTCGCTGGAATCGAAATATCTGCGAGATCCGGATCACAGTTTGTATCAATTAAACAAATCGTTGGAATTCCCAAAGTGATACATTCCCGAAGAGCCGTATGTTCCTCTTGCTGATCAACGATTATTACAACATCCGGTAACCCCGTCATATATTTAATCCCGCCCAGATATGTTTGCAAGTGAGCTAACTGTCTCTTCAATCGAGCCGCATCTCCTTTCGGAAGACGGTTGAGTCTACCTGCCTTTTGTTCCATTCTCAAGTCCCTGAACTTTTGAAGTCTAGTTTCTGTAGTGGACCAATTCGTTAAAATACCGCCAAGCCATTTTTTATTAACATAATGACACCGAGCCCTTATTGCAGCCCGCGCTACTGAATCCGCTGCTTTATTTTTTGTACCAACAATTAAGAATTGTTTTCTCCTGCTTGCTGCATCAAAAACTAAATCACAAGCTTCTGATAAAAAACGAGCAGTTCTAGTAAGATTTGTAATATGAATACCTTTACGCTTTGCAGAGATATAAGGTGCCATTCTCGGATTCCATTTTCTAGTACCATGACCAAAATGAACTCCTGCTTTTATCATCTCTTCCAAATTAATGTTCCAATATCTTCTTATCATTTCTCCCCACACTTCCTCTCTCTCTTTTTTTTTCAAAGAAAAAAGAGAGAGGGGGTACCCTGAAATAAATAATTGTTCCGACGGAACCTTCTCTTTTCCCGGAGATTGGACGTTGATATACGATCCAAGCGATTCATTTCTTTCTATTCCTTATTTTCTTTATTACTATTAAATAAAAAAAAATCACATGGAACAAATCACAGGACCGCCGTTACGTTAGTTAAAATAAAAAGATGAATCCGCTCTTAGGAATCATTAAATCCTATAAATGATTATTTTGCTGTATCATAGAAATTTTTTGAAATGCAAGAATCAAATAACTCTCTGTGGTGGAATAAAATATCTCTATCTCTAAATTCCCCCTCGAATAAATTCTTCTTTTTGGTTTTCAAAGGAATGTTATTATGTTGCCTTGAGCCTTGCACTAATCCTTTGAATCCGGTACCACCGGGTATCATACCACCTAGAACAACGTTTTCTTTCAGGCCTTTCAACCAATCGATACGACCGCGGAGAGCGGCTTTTGCTAAAACGCGAGCAGTTTCTTGAAAACTGGCCTCGGATATGAAACTTTGAGTATTCAGAGATGCTCTCGTTATTCCTAATAATATGGCTCGATAACAGATGGCTTCTTCTAAAGCGCGTCCCGTTCGTTCCGCTCGCAACAATCCAATTAGTTCTCCGGGTGAAAAAACATTTGACATTCCGTCTTCTGAAACCAAAACTTTGGATGTTATTTGACGTACAATAATTTCTATATGCCTATTATGTATCTGCACTCCTTGGGATCGATAAACCTTTTGAATCTTATTAACCAAAGAGATACGACTTTGCACTATAGTTAGTTCAGCACCAATCAAGAATCCCCAAGGAATTCCAAGAATTCTTGTTATACACTCGTTCCAACCCTCAACTCTCTTTTCTAGGCTTATCGATATTGAATCAATTGAGCGCACTTCTAACACTTGTTCCACTTTTGGAAGACCCTGCGTTATATCACCAGATCTCGATTTTTCATATAAAAATGTAACTAATGTATCTCCTTCGTAAAAGATTTCTCCATAATGGCCATGAACGGTTGCTCCTGGAGCGGCCAAATAGGGCTTTGCTGATCGTATTACTACCGAGTCCATGCGAACAATTATAACTTGACCCGATTTTAGATGGGGTCCGTTTTTGGCCATACATACATTTTCACAAATAAACTGTCCCAGGCTAATTGTTGTAAATCTTTCTTCACAAAAATTATGATAATAATTATGATGGAGAAAATACCAATTCAAATTGAATGGATTCAAAACGCTGTTACTGCATGAATCAGGATTAACAATTCTCCCGTTTTCGTCCATTAAATAATATTTAAGTACTTGAAAAGTCTGTTTTAAATTGTCAAGTTTCCAATATTTAGTTAACGAGACCTGATTATGAGTTATTAATATTAGGTAAAATAAATAAAAATTCGCAATTGGAAGGGCTGTTCCTACAGGGCCCAATGAATTTCTAATTGGAATTATAGGTATAGGATCTCTTTTAATTGATTCTTTTATTACATTGTGATGTTTTGCATCGCTGAATGGATCCATTCGAAAACAATTAGATGATGACAAAATTATCAAAGATTGACATTCCTTATTTCTATTCAACAACGTACTAATAGTTCCTTGATTTTGTTTAAGTGATTGTTGAATCCTTGTCTTGGAATAAATGGGATAAAATGGATTAATATTGGTTCGATCTGACTCATTATTAGAGATCGGTCCTGAACCTGATGGATCATTCCTTTTTCTACTGATATATGAAATATGGGATTTCGCTAGGTTGATTCTTAGGAAATCACAAATTAGACCGTTTGTGCTTACTTCAACAAAAGAAGCGCGAGCCTCTTCGATAGAAGAACTTTTTTTGTCTTGGTCCCAATTCAACACTAAACAAGTACGAACTAATTGAATACTTGTGTCAGAAATTCCCCGAATTAGTTTACCATTTCCATAAAGAATATAATTGACAACTCGAAGTTTCAGATTCTCTTTTTCCTGCAATAGATCCTGGGGGAAAAGTGTTTCTAAATTTATACCGTCCGCTATCTCATATATGATTACTGGTCGAACCAAAACAAAATACTTTTTCTTGGCGGATGTGATTCGTTGGATATAGATCCAATTTTTCACTTTTTTTGATTCCTTAGAATTTGTTTTTACCGTTCC
>NC_012224.1:27500-35000 GCF_014843425.1 Jatropha curcas
CAGAGCCAATCCGAATTGATCTTGTAAGAGATCCGCTACAGAACGAATACGTTTATTTTTTAAATGATTCATATCGTCAAGTGTACCCATTCCAAATTTCATTCCAATCAAATGATCCGCAGCTGCCAATATATCTCGTGGTAACAAAAATGTATTGTTATGAGGTATATCAAGATTCAGTCTCCGGTTCATATTTAATCGACCAATCCTTCCTAATTCACATCTTTGTTGAAAGAATTTCTTTTGTAATTCCTTACATAAGGATTCAGAAAATACTGGATCTCCGCCTACACAAGTAAATTGTTGATAAAACTCCAAAATGGCATTTTCCTTTGACCCCATTTTTTTTTTTCCCTTATCATTCAGATTCAGAAAAGATAAGAAAATTTCAGGGCAGCACACATTCTCTAAAATTTCTCTTAGATTCAAACCCATAGCTGATGATAAAACTAGAATAGATATCTTCTGTTTCCTACTCACACGAGCCCATATCCTTGCTTTTCTATCAATCTCTAATTCTACTCTTCCCCCCCAATCTGATATTATGGTGCCGGTATAGACCGGGATTCCGTTATGATCCAATTCTGACCGGTAATAGATACCGGGACTTTGCAATATTTGATTGATCACAATTCTGTATATTCCATTTATTATAAAAGTTCCCAGGGAATTCATTAGAGGAATGTTTCCAATAAAAATTGTTTGTTCTTGCATATCCCTACTGGTTTTCCAAATTAATCCCGCAGATACATATAATTCAGAAGAATATGTAAGTGATTCATATACAGCATCTCTTTCTTTTATCAATGGCTCTACTAATTGATATGTTTCCACAAATAATTGAAATTCAATTTCTTGATCTGTATCTTCCATTTTTGGAAACTTATAAAGTTCTTCTGTTAAGCCCTGATCAATGAACCCGCAAAATCCTTCAAATTGTATCTGATTTAATCCAGGTATTGTAGACAGTCCCTCATTTCCATCCCCGAGCATTTTAAATTTCCCGTTTATTAAAAAAAAAATCCCATTATTGGATCGTTCTTCATTCAATTATATGGATCGACGATCTAGCAATGATGGAATTTCTATTTTGTTTACAGAATCACATAAAATTTTATCTAACTTCATAGATGGATATGGAATGTATGAAATACGTATGACGGCGGAATAAAGAGAATTTTATACTCAAAAATTTTATACTCAAATTAAAATTCTTAAAATTCGAATTTGCAACAGATACAACTGGCAAGGAATTGAGAAATTCCACTTAACTTAGACTTATGAAATTTTGTATAGAATATAAATTTTGTATAGAATATTTTGTATAGAATAGCAAAAAAAGTGATTCAATTTCCACCATTATTATGATATTACCTATTCCAATATGATTGGATACCAATAAAATAAATGGATTTGGGATTTAATCTTTCGGTGAGATAAAGAAACAATAATCAGAAACAATATAAAGTTGCTTTTTTAGCACTTAGCTTTTTCGTGGATTTCATTGTATTGTTTAGTTAAAAAAAAAAGAATTTGCATAAACATAAAATAGATATTTTTTTATTTATTTTTAAAATCGAGTTCATATAATACGATTGAAGTACATAAGAAGGCTTATTAAACATACGCAGATATAACCATAGCTATCCATATATATACATCTCTTCTTTTACGGGAGTTCTTTTTTGGACAGTGCATGTCATACTCTACCAAAATTTTTCTATTCAATTTTTCATTGAATAGAAATTTTCCTATAGGAATCATAGACAGATAAGATATCAGATTAGATATCTATCTGTGGAAAAATTTATGTTCTAGGGTTTACATATACTCATAATCGTTGTTATAATTGAAATTGAGAAGAATTTTTTTTATTGAAAAGAATCAATACTGATTGGTTACGTATCCAATTTTGATTTTCTTATATAATTAGCATTAGGGAAATACAATTTTAGATTCAAATCCAAGAAGCGTTCATGAATTCAAAGGCAATAGTTAATGGTTCCAATTTGTTGGCTTTTGTGACTGAAAATTCACTTTTCATTTCACTAGACAATATAAATGGGAAAGAATTTAGATAGTGTGTGTTTTGAGATACTATACAAAATGAATCGAAAAGATAGATCCAATCAAAAAAAGAAAAGTAAGGATTTCTTTTTTTAGGAATTTAGGAAAGGGATTACGAAAAATGGGATTCAAGATACAAGGGAGGGGTATTTTCGTCTATTTTGTGTCGCCTTGGCGGCATGGCCGAGCGGTAAGGCGGGGGACTGCAAATCCTTTTTCCCCAGTTCAAATCCGGGTGTCGCCTGATCAACAAAAGGCACAAAATACCTTATTCCCTTTTGCTGATATATCTTGTCGAATTTGCCTCCAACAGAAGCACGCGGAGGAAAAGGCATCTTGATACTTTTTTGATTATAAATATCTGAAAATTCTGTTCTCTAAAGTGCTGTAAATTCTTGAATCTAGGATTCAAGGAAAGTTTATAGTGGTGAAAAGGAATCGGTAAATTTGGATATAATAGTCCTTCCACGACTAATGCAGTGTCTACTGACTGAGTCTTGAATTAGATTGGATATCGGCGCAGGGAATCTAATTAGTAGTTCTTGAAAGGGTGAAAGGTTTTTTGTATACAAACTCATGAGAATTCCTGAGTACTCAGGAATTCAATCAATCGAATAGTGATTGAATGGATAATTGGCTTTTACTTATACATATCCATTTTTTATTTTTACTTTTTATTTTTATAGAAAGCACAAATGTATATCAAATATACAAATATATAGAAAGTACTAAAAGAAATTCTTTGTTTTTTTTTAGGTAACTCCTAATCAAGAATGGAATAGGCTGTCTTCCTATTGTTTCTGTAAAACAATTTGGCGAATTAGATCAAATGGAAAGAATAAAGGGTATAGAAAAACAAAGGAAGAGTCTATTATATAATAGATAGTGATCCATCTTGTATATTTTTGACTTAATAAAGAGCAACAAACGAAAACATAACTCTTTTTTTTTCTTACATTTTAGAAACATTTTATTGATACTTCCAAGGGCGTTGCTGCCTGTTTTGTTTATACTAAAAGTTTTTCAGCAATCATATAAGAACTTCTTAGAATTAATTGGATTTTTTGGATTGTTTCATCAATATATTGAATAGAATCTTTTTTTTTTGACTCTGCCCCAGCAATTCTACTATTATTAGTGAACAATAATGGAAAAATTCCTTCATATTCATAGAGATAGAGGACATAATTCACATGGATATAGTAAGTCTCGCTTGGGCTGCTTTAATGGTAGTCTTTACATTTTCCCTTTCACTCGTAGTATGGGGAAGAAGTGGACTCTAGGGGTACTACTAATTGAGTTGAGAAATCAAACTGTATCGATTGTTTTATAGATCATTCTGCAAAGATTTTAAATTTAACTGTTTAAATTGAATTCAATTCAATTATTTAATTATTTAATTCAATTTCTAAATTCTTACAAATACAAATTTAGAAATTGAATTCAAAATATCTTCATTTCCAAATTCTATTGGATTTTAGTGAAGTAATGTATTCTATAAATAATTAATATAAATAATTAATATATGAATAATACCCTTTTAATCATAATCAAAAAAAAATTTCAACGATTCTCGTGTTCATATTTCGAAAGTAAAAGGAATACAAATGATAGGAAATTTTTTCCAATCTTTTTCTTTGTTTTTGTTTACCTCTTTCCTGTTCAAAGAGAAAAGAAAGCCGTTCTTTTATTAAAGATATTAAAGAAAGTAGCTCTTTTAAAAGCAGCTCTTTTATTAAAAATGAAAAGTGATTAAATTAAGTGAATTTTCTATGGGAAATAAGATAGACATAGACATAGTGGTTCTCCAATGGGATACTACGTATACTAAGAGATTTTCTTGCTTAGTGCTTGGTTTAGTATTTGTTTTATTATTTTAAATATTGGATTTATGCTATACCTTATTGACTTGACTCATTTCATATCATGATTAAAAGGTTAAAAATCGGCAGGGTTTACTAATCCTTTTCGTTGAAATCTTAAAAAATTTTTATAGAACTCCCTTCCTTGGACAATCTGCCAACTATTCAATCAATTACTTCTTCGAAATGCTAAAAAAAGATTTCTTGATTTTCTTTTATTAATTTAAAATTTAATATATGTTCATATTTTTTTTCCTTTTCATTGATTTTATTCTTTCGGTAAACGCCAGGATTCATATTGAAAATAATCGGAAATCTAGGAATTAGAATCGTAAAAGTAAGAGTTGCCTTTCGACTATTTCAGATTAATTGGAATCAACACAAATCAAATAGATGAAGAAATAGAATTGGGACGTTCTGTACATTACATATAGATATATGATATCTAGATATATGAATATGAGAGGATATTATAGATTAATCTATCTCTATATTAAGCCTATATCTTTATACAGTACAACTTTATACACTAGAAAAACAAAAATAGATAGTATGATAGAAAGAAATATATTTCTATTTCTTTCTATCATACTATCAGATCTCATAGAATACTGCTAATTCTAGTCCGCTCATTTCATCTAAGACGCAAAATAGGAATCCTTTTGATTTTATTTTTTCAATCATTAATATTGATAAGAAGTCAAGTTTCATTCAAATTAATCGCCTTGACTAACTGTTTTTACGTATATTATAAGTAAAAAAGCGGTAGGAACTAGAATGAACAGTGCAGTAGCAATAAATGCAAGAATATTTACTTCCATAATCTCATCGCTTTTTTTTTTTTCTTTTTTTGCAATAACTCGGGATTTAATCCCATAGGGATAATAAGTCTTTCGCCTCTAAATTCAATGGGATGAATTCCATCTCGATGATATCGAGTCTGATCAATATTATGAATAACAATATCTGAGCTATCAAATCGATTCATCGTCGAGAATTGAATAGTATAACATAGAAAGATTGTTTATCCATACCGAATTCATTTTTGAATTCTTGATTCAATTGATAATTTCTTTACTTTATTTTTATTTATCATATTTCTTCTTTTCTATAAAATTCTCGCCTTCTTTGTACAATCATCTGACGAAGTATCATATAACCACCTTTACACTTACATTGGTTACAACCAAATCCAAACAAACAATAGAAACGAAACAGAGAAAGGGGAGTTAAGTTCTAAACTCCTTTTTTAATGATCTAATCTTATTGGAAAACACAAAAATGTGATAAAGACAAGTCCCAATATAGTAAATATTGTATAAAAAATCGAATATTCTATTCCATTTTTTTTGTTTAGGGTTTGTTTTTCTTCAGCAAAAATCCTAAAAAAAAAAAATTATCCAGTCCTTCTATAATGGAGGTGGATCCTTATTTTTATTTGATCTTTATTTTATTAATATAAAATATTTTATAAAATATTTCTTTCATTAATATAATATTTCTTTATTTCATAATATTTCTTTATTTTCTATTTTATTAATAAAATATTTCTTTTATAATATTATATATAATTTTTATAATATTATATATAATATTAATATAATATTTATTTTATTTCTAGTTTTAATTTAATTTTATTTATTTTATTATTTAATTTATTTTATTATTTATTAAAATTAAAGGATTCTATCAAAAAAATTCAATTTATTTTGTATCGTCCAAATACAAATTCCATTTGTGTATGGACTACCGGAAAAGATATGGTACTCGATTCGGTTTTATTATATATACGGTCAGGAGAAATCGAAAAATCCAAACTCAATAGAGTATCTTTTGGAATCTTAAATATGACACTACCCATAATTGTACTAATCCACATATGGCTCCATCAATCAGTACTAGTTGAAAAAATGAAAATTCCTATATTTTATATTTCTATTTACTTTAATGAGAATGAGATTTAATGAAAAACGAAAATAAATAAATAGAAATAAATAAGAATAAAATATTAATTAAGAATAAGAATTAAGAATAAATAATAAGAATCAAAGAATAAGAAGGATCCCCTTGAGAATGAAATTGTCCCCCTTTTGCATTTTGCAGAAAAGGGAGAGATGCATTGATGTATTTTTTTTTTTATTATTAGATTATTGGATTCTGATCCATCGGGACTGACGGGGCTCGAACCCGCAGCTTCCGCCTTGACAGGGCGGTGCTCTGACCAATTGAACTACAATCCCGGGGAAATGCAATAAAGTGTACAGCATACATATTCTTATGATTTTATTCGAACCCTTTCTATTTTTTCTATTTAGATTTTAGATTGGAATCACCACATTGGAACAGAAACGGGAGTGGTATATTGATATCCACATGGATATCCACTTTAGTGATAAAAGGGACAGGGATTGCTAGTCATCTTTTCGTTATTTCAAATCAAAGTCGATTGATAATAAAAAAAATCTTTCAAAGACTCCTTTTTTTCTTTACATTACTCTTTTTCTTAAACTTTATACTTACAAATCCTGATCTGAATCTAGATCATTAGCAAGATCAGAATTTGTGAGAAAAAAAAGAAAACAAATCAAATAAAGAACAGGTAGAAATATATCAGAAATTTCTATTTTTTTCTGTATCAGGTATTTCGAGAGAACAAGGGGGTTATATCATTTCATGGCGGATCAGTGAATTATTGGGCCGAGCTGGATTTGAACCAGCGTAGACATATTGCCAACGAATTTACAGTCCGTCCCCATTAACCGCTCGGGCATCGACCCAGGAAGAATCAATTCCAGACTTATTAATAATCCATGATCAACTTCCTTTCGTAATACCCTACCCCCAGGGGAAGTCGAATCCCCGCTGCCTCCTTGAAAGAGAGATGTCCTGAACCACTAGACGATGGGGGCACATTTGCCCGACCGCCAGCATACTATGCTCATAGTATGAGGAGTTTTTTGAAATTGTCAATATCACGAAATGGTATGACTAGATTCGAAGAATCTTTCCGTCTTTCATGATTCCATAGAATTTGTTGATTCTTATATTCATAAAACATTCATTCTAATCGCCTTAAAAATAAAATAAAAAAAAAAAATCCATTCTAAATTTATAAAAATAAATTATATAAATTATTTATAAAAATAAATTATATAAATTCTAATTCTATATTAATATATGTATAATTAGAATTAGATAATTCATTTTTAATATATATAATTAGAAATATATATAGAATTAGAATTTATATTCGAAATTAGAAAAAAAAATAGAAATAATACAAAAGATTCTTTCAGGAAATGATTGATCCACCGAAAAGCCAGAAAATAGGGTTAGGGTTAAACTTCATTTCTTTCGCTTTCGTGTTCATTAATTCACTCATTGTTAAGATAAATAGGCATATCTTTCTCTCACACTAAACCAGTAATTTAACAAATAACAAATGATAAATCTGGAAATCCGAGAAGAGGGATAGGCCTCAACAAGTTATCCAACAAGTTATCCCATTTTTTTTTAAGAATTCCATTTGGTTCAGGGACAAATAGAGTCTTTGTTGAATTGCTAAATACAT
>NC_012224.1:47500-57500 GCF_014843425.1 Jatropha curcas
AAAAAAATAGTAAAAAAATAGTAAAAAAAGAAAATACTAAATAATATACTAAATAATAAATTATACTACTAAATAAATAAATTATACTACTAAATAATAAATTAAATAAATTATACTAAATAATAAATAAATACAAATAATAAATACAAAGAGAGCGCTCTTCTCTTATTCGAAACGCCTTGTGATCTTCAACCAATTCTGCGCTTCAATATAATTTCCGGGAGTAAGCGCTATAGCTTGTTTCCAATACTCCGCGGCTTGATCGAACCAAGCTTCCGCAATTTCAGAATCTCCCTGCCGAATGGCCTGTTCTCCTCGGTCAGAATAGGCGAGCAAATTCCTTCCATTAGAACCGTACTTGAGAGTTTCCTACCTCATACGGCTCAGCAGTCAATTCTTTTGGTGTCCCGTTTTTTATTTTTTCTCGAGTTAACCAAAAAAGGTTAATTAGATGAGTTTCAAACTTGAATTTTGATTAATAATCAGTTTTATCTTTTCTCCCACCTTCAGAAGAATAAAGCGTATGCGTTCTACTATCGTTAGAATTTTCTGAAAGGTAACTATCCCGGTTTTCTATTTTTATTTTTCTATTTTTATATATAAATATATATAGAATCTTTGAAAAAGACCTTCCCTCAAAAGAAAGACTTACTCTCTTTGGGATCTGATGCTACACCGCTGCTCAATACTTTAGGAGATCAACTCTGTTACATAAGTTGATTCCTAACTTTTGTCTCATATTATGACATAAGTAAGCAGTTCTTATTGTATCGGCCAAAAATCTCGCTAATTGATCTTTACGATGCTTCCTCTATCAATTAGATCCTTTATCCATAGAATAAAGTATCTAGACATTTTTTTCTTCATATTTTGACTTCTATGAAGTTGCTTTCTTTACTACAGCTGATAAAAATCGTTGTTTTGGACGATGCATATGTAGAAAGCCTATTCAATTTTTCTTTTTTTTTTCTTTTTTCTTTCTATAGTGGAGATAGTCGCACGTAATGACAGATCACGGCCATATTATTTAAAGCTTGTGGTAAGAAGGGGTTTCGTTCTAGTGCCCGAAAATAATATTCCAAAGCTTTTGTGTGTTCTCCATTACTTGTGTGAATAAGGCCTATATTATAGAGTATATAACTTCGATCATAGGGATCAATTTCTAGCCGCAAAGCTTCATAATAATTCTGTAAAGCTTCTGCATAATTTCCTTCGGATTGAGCAGACATTCGTTACGGTCGTCATTCGATTCAAAGAATCTCCGTTCCAGAACCGTACGTGAGATTTTCATCTCATACGGCTCCTCCCTTATGTGCATAATGAGAATAATACATAATGAACTGAGCGGGGCTAGTGTTTTTACAAGAAATCTCTAGCCAACCCTCCTGCAAAAGATTTTTTCTTAACATCAAGCATGTTGATACTAGATAAAAATATTAAGTTAACTTCAACAATTTCTTTGTCCTCAATCTTCTTTAATTTCTAGGAATTAGTCACTTCAACGATCTTCGATGGTTATACGGGTATCCAAAGTACAAACGAGATGGATGCTTGTTGTCCCAACCATTCTTCTTAGTCCCGATCCAAATAAAGAAAAGGGATAATTTCTAACAAAGTTTTCGTGTTGTTGATTCCTAGGCGTAGTGCTTCTTCCTCTATGTCGCCTATTGGTACTAGTAGGGTAGGGTTAACCTGCAATACAGAACCCGTAGCCATAGGTGTAACCTTTCGTTCAATGCTAGAATTGACAATTGAAGCATCTGAGGCTGCATTAATCGAGGATACCCGACAGAAGGGATTTTTTATTTATAAACCGATAAACTTCACCTTCAACAAGCGTAGAGTTATTTCAAATCTTTCTATCCCGACTAATGTGTCTTTCTCCTAAGACTTGAGGTGGTAAATAAAAAAAAATCAAATCACACCATCTCTGTAATAAGTAAATGCCTCTTTTTCTCCCGAAGTTGTTGGAATTATTCGTAATAAGATATTGGCTACAATTGAAAAGGTCTTATCAATAAAATTTCCAGTTGTCCGGGATCTAGGCATAGGTAGCAATCCATTTTAGAATTTTACCTCTTATGAGAAAATGATCCCACAAAAAAGTAGTTGTACAGTACAAAATAACATAAAAACAGACTCAATTCATAAAAAAAAATTATCTTTATCCCCCAATTTCGAAGAAAAATTCTTTATTTGATTAAAATAAAAATTTTCTATTTTTTTAGTTAGAATTAATTGTACGTACCATAGCTATCCAACAATCTAATTTTAATATGAATGACTCGCGATTCACTCGGTTTCTGGGCCATAATCATTATGTAGGAGAGATGGCCGAGTGGTTCAAGGCGTAGCATTGGAACTGCTATGTAGGCTTTTGTTTACCGAGGGTTCGAATCCCTCTCTTTCCGTACCTTTACTTAATTTATCAATGTTACTGATCGCAATGTATCAAATCACATAACAATGGATACCTTTATTCCAACAGTTAGATCTTTCCTTGATATAGATTTTCTATTCCTAATTTCTGCGGTAAAGAAAATACTGGAAAAAGTGGAAAGGAATGAAAATATCCCTATCGCTCTATGATATATGAATGGAAAAAAATCCCCCGATCAAACCCTTATTTTTTGTTTCTTTACTTAGGCGACAGGGGGCAAAATTATCCGAACCCTTGTTATTTTAGTTAGGTTTAAGTCTGACGAGAATAATATTCTACCACTAGCAATTCATTTATTTTTAAGCCACCCCATTTACTATCTATTATTTGATTGACCAATCCTTTATATTGGATTGGGTGAAGAGTCAAATGTTTTGGCAATTCCTCTTGGGGGGATGAATCAAGATAATTTGGAATCATAGCTCTAGATTTTTGTTCATCCCTCACTGTAATAACATCTCGGGGTTTGCAGCGATAACTTGGTATATCTACTATACGGCCATTAACTAAAATATGTCTATGATTAACTAATTGGCGGGCTCGAGGAATAGTTGACGCTATACCCAATCGAAAAAGGATGTTATCCAACCGCATTTCAAGTAATTGTAGTAAAACCTGACCCGTTGACCCTTTGGCTTTTGCGGCGATACGAACGTATTTAAGCAATTGTCGTTCTGTAAGACCATAATGAAAACGTAATTTTTGCTTTTCTTCTAAACGAATACGATATTGAGATTTTTTACCGGAGCGTGATTGATTTCTAAGATCGCTCCCGGCTCTAGGCCTTTTACTAGTTAGTCCCGGTAAAGCCCCGAGACGGCGTATTTTTTTGAAACGAGGCCCTCGGTAACGTGACATAAAAACTCCTTGTTTTCCTTATCTTGTTTTCCTTATTTTATTGAATTTTCATTTTCAGAAACCTAAATTAAAACTGAACTGAACTAAAGGATAAATATGATAAATGAAGCAAAATCTACTGAAGTAGTATATTACAAAAAAATAATGAGATGGGTTGTTATCAATATCCGGACCTTATTGTATATATACCAATAATGTATATATAAAAAAGGTCCTTTTCGTGTTCTTGATTTTTTTTCTTTTTCTGCAGAGATTTAACTACTCTAACTTTTATTCATAATTGGAAGTTCCTACCACATAATAATCGGTCACCCTTGGAAAAAGGGAAAGAAGCCTTTTCAATATTCTTTGATTTCAAAAAAAAACATTATCAATCGTGTAAAAACAAATAGAGAAAAGCCAGCTATCGGAGTCGAACCGATGACCATCGCATTACAAATGCGATGCTCTAACCTCTGAGCTAAGCGGGCTCACATAACAGAAATTGTACATGTATAGGAATTTAGTAAACTAATGGAATCTTGGCTATTAGCTTTTTATTCTTTTCATTGTTAGTTATTTTCATTCTTAGTTTAGTTATTTTCATTCTTAGTTATTAAGAATTTCATAATTAATATGAATATGAAAAAAAAAAAGAAAAAGAATCGATCGTTCGAGTATTCAAAATTGCATGAGAAAAAATGAGAGTAAGAGAAGTATATATAATAAATGTGGTATATATACATCTATATTGAATTGCGAATATAGAAATGATAGAATCCTTTCTGATTAGACTAACTAAATAGGGGGCTCTGATAGAGATGAAAGAAGATAGCCACGAAAAAAAAAAGAGAAAACACTTTTTATAGGAATCGGTATCTGATGACTTCAACAGTTCCAGTAGAATATAAATGAGAATGGTATAGTAATAAGATCTTAATCTCAAAACAAAAAGGGGATATGGCGAAATTGGTAGACGCTACGGACTTAATTGGATTGAGCCTTGGTATGGAAACTTACTAAGTGATAACTTTCAAATTCAGAGAAACCCTGGAATTAAAAATGGGCAATCCTGAGCCAAATCCTGTTTTCCGAAAACAAACAAAGGTTCAAAAAGACAGAATAAAAAAAAAGGATAGGTGCAGAGACTCAATGGAAGCTGTTCTAACAAATGGAGTTGGCTGCGTTGCATTAGTAAAGTAAAGGAAAGGAATCCTTCCGTTAAAACTCCAGAAAGGATAAAGTAAAGGATAACCCTATATTCATATGTATACGTATTGAAATACTATCTCAAATGATTAAAATGATTAATAGGGGCCGAATCCATATTTTTTTTTTATCTTTATATTTATATGAAATTTTTATCTTTATATTTATATGAAAAATGAAATAAAAAAATTGTTTTGAATTGATTCCAAGTTGAAGAAAGGATTGAATTTTAATTGATCAAATCATTCGCTCCATAGTCTGATAGATAACTGATTAATCGGACGAGAATAAAGATAGAGTCCCATTCTACATGTCAATATCGACAACAAGGAAATTTATAGTAAGAGGAAAATCCGTCGACTTTAAAAATCGTGAGGGTTCAAGTCCCTCTATCCCCAAAAAAGGCCCGTTCGACTCCCTAATTATTTTTATCCTATTCTCTCTTTTCATTAACGGTTCCATTTTCGTTATCTTTCTCATTCATTCGATTCTTTCACAAACATATCCAGACTGAATTTTTTTTCACAAGTCTTGTGATAGATATGATACACATACAAATAAACATCTTTGAGCAAAACAAGGAATCCCCGTTGGAAATTGGAATGATTAACAATCCAAATCATTATTCGAACTGAAATTTACGAAGTCATCTTTTTCTTCTTTCTTTTTTTATCTTTTTTTTTTTAAGATACAAAGCATTCCAGGTCTGGATAAGACTTTAGAATACTTTTTCATCTTTTTTAAAATTGACATAGACCCAAGTCGTTTAGTAAAATGAGGAAGACGTCACGTCGAAAATGGTCGGGATAGCTCAGCAGGTAGAGCAGAGGACTGAAAATCCTCGTGTCACCAGTTCAAGTCTGGTTCCTGACACATGATAAATTTGTGTATGAGTATCTTTAATTTAATTACTTAATTAAAATTGAATTACTTAATTAAATTAATTGATATAGATTAAATTAATTGATATAGATCTGATATAGACCAGCATACATATTCATGTATAGTATAGATCGTGATATATACTTAACTTATCCATATAAATGTCTGGAGATATAGTAGATATAGCCTTTTTTTTTTTTAGATGTTAGATGAGTAAAGAGTTTATGTTATAAAATAAAAAAAAAAGTATGTAAAAAAAATTAGATTATGTTTCCTCCTCTTTTTTATTTGATTTGTTCATAATGTGTCTCCTCTCGTTCAAAAAGAAAATAATGTTAGTACTTCATATAGATTCGAAAGGTTAAAGTAAAGTGAAATTAGTTAGTTAAAGACCTAAAAATCTAGTCTATAGAAGTTGAAGGGTGGAAATATCCAAGTTTCATCTCAGATACAGTATAAATAGAATCCGATCCTCTTTCATTTCTTTGTATTTATTTTCTTTCATATTCTATTTCTTCATTCCCTCCTATGTTATGTGACTTTATATAGCTCATCTAAGGGATCTAAGGGATGTGCGCGGTACAAAGTGCATAATGCAGAATTCGTTTAGTTCATCCTATTAGCTCGACTCGTCCGAAATAAATATCTTCAAAATTAAAATTGGAGAATTCAACGAATCCCTAATTGTATTATCATTATTTGTATTATTATTATTTTTTTTTAGTCTATCCCATAATAATATGAATGAGACTTCAATGATTCTGTTGATCTATAAGAGAGTGTACAAATATTCCTTGAATAGCTGGAGTTGTAACACTGAAGATTAGTTTCTAATTATTCAATGAGCGTCTTGTATTTCATAAAAATTGGGAGCAATATAATCTTTACGTAAGGGCCACCCTACCCAACTTTCCGGCATTAAGATACGTTTCAGACGCGGATGATTATCATAAAAGATTCCCAGCATATCATAAGATTCCCTTTCTTGAAAATCCGCACTTTTCCAAACCCAGAAAACAGACGGAATTCTAGGATTCTTCCTTGGGGCAAATACTTTTATACATACTTCTTCTGGTTGATCTATACCATACTCTATTCTCGTAAGATGATATACACTAGCTAACAGCCCGCCCGGTGCTACATCATAGGCACATTGCGAACGCAGATAATTGTAACCATATACATATAAAATGACAGCAATGGAATGCCAATCTTCGGGCTTTATTTGTAAAGTCTCTATTCCTTGGTAATCAAAACCCAAAGATCTATGAACTAGCCCATGTTTGACTAGCCAAGCAGACAAACGACCCTGCATCTTTGTTTCTCTCTCCCGCATTTTTATTTGTATAATATAAGTATTTCAAATATAAGTATTTCACATTTACGATGAAATTTATGAAGATTGACTTGCCTTTTGTTATTTTGTACAAACGAATCTTTCCTCTAATTTACTAATTCGTGGGACGATACTGACCTTTTATATTTGAAAAATGTTTCAGGAGGGATCTTTGAAGTAGACGGCGGTTGATAGAGTAATCCTCGATCATAATTTCCAGTATGAGTAGTGCGTTCAATATTAAACTTGTGATTGGTAGTAAAACACCGATTCCCCGGTTGAGACCTAATTCGATCTTCATAAATTTCTCGAGATATTTTTTTACGAAGTTTTGTTATAGCATCTATAACCGCCTCCGGTTTAGGTGGACAGCCTGGCAAATAGACATCTACAGGAATTAGCTTATCGACTCCCCGAACAGTACTATAAGAATCGGTACTGAACATCCCCCCTGTAATTGTACATGCCCCCATAGCAATAACATATTTTGGTTCTGGCATTTGTTCATATAATCTCACTAAAGAGGGAGCCATTTTCATGGTTACTGTGCCGGCTGTTAAAATCAGGTCCGCTTGTCTAGGACTAGATCTTGGTACTAGTCCATAACGATCAAAGTCGAATCGTGAGCCTATTAACGAAGCAAATTCAATGAAGCAACAACTGGTACCATAGAGAAGTGGCCATAAACTGGAGAGTCTTGACCAATTTGAAAGATCATTTGATGTAGTTGAAATAACTGAAATTTTAGTTGTTTGATCAAGTAAAGGAAACTCAATGGAATTCATAATTGTCTCAATGTTATTTTTTTTTTCATTGTTTTTTGGGGAATATTCAAGAACTAAGACCATTCTAACGCTCCTTTTCTCCACGCATAAACTAAACCAACAATTAGGATAAGTACGAAAATTAAAGCTTCTATAAATGCGGATAACCCCAATATATCGAAACTCATTGCCCATGGATAAAGAAAAACGGTTTCAACATCAAAAACAACAAAAACTAGAGCAAACATATAGTAACGGATTCGAAATTGTAACCAAGCATCGCCCATTGGTTCTATACCCGATTCATAACTAGAAAGTTTCTCCGGCCCTTTGCTAATCGGGGATAAAACTCCGGAAATTAGAAATGCTAAAATAGGAATAGCACTTGATATTATTAGAAATGCCCAGAATATATCATATTCGTAAATCAGAAACATAGGTGCGCTCCTATGAATGTGGAAAATATACTAGATTAGTCGAGTCGAATTGGAATTAATTCCTAACTCATCCATAACGGGTTAGTCAAAACAACAATTTATTTTGATTCAACCACCTAGTTTTCTTTGTTTGCTTTGGTACATGTCTCGTTTCAAGATTCATCGACTATAATTTTTCCATTACGTTTACTTCGATTTTCAAATTTTTTTTCGATATTGATATAATATTGATATATACTATTGATAGAGTATAAATAGATATTGCTCTTATTTATATTATTTCTATATTTATAGAAATAAGACTCTCCTTTCGCTTTTTCATTTCACCTTCACTTCGGATTCTTTCTACAAAAGGGGGAATTCAAAATAGAAAATTTTCATTTTTTGTTTAGTTGTTTAGAATTTTGAAATTCTATTTTCAAATTCTATTAGAAATTTTCATTTTATTAGAAAATAAAAAAAAAACAGAAATTCAAAATCAAAATGGAATCAAAATGGAATATTTAAAATTGAAAGAAATTGAATTTTTATTTATTTCTATATTTTTTATTTATTTACATTACATATTTAACATAAATATTTTAACATAAATATTCTATTTCCTATTTATATATTCTATATAATTCTATTTATTCTCTATTATTTTATTATAATTATTTTAATTATATTTAATTATATATTAATTATAATTATTATTTATATATAATTATATTCTTATTTATATATAATTCTTATTTATATATAATTCTTATTTATATATTAATTATTTATTAATTATTTATATATATATATATAATTAATTTTATATAAAATTAATATAAAAATATATAATTAATATAAAATTAATATAAAATATAAATGAAAATATAAATATAAAATATATATTAAAATGAAATATTAAATTAAATATTTTAAATTAAATATTAATATATATTAATATATATATAGAATTCTATATTTAATTCTATTTTTTTTTAGGGCTATACGGACTCGAACCGTAGACCTTCTCGGTAAAACAGATCAAACTGATTATTATCAAAATGATTCGAACTTTTTCAAAGACCCAACATGCATTTTTTTGCATTGGGCTCGTTCATTAACTGATATAAATAATCAGTTAGTCTACCATAATTCTCTTGGCAGAAAGATAAGAAGATGGCTCCATGTGCTCTGATTTATGGATTCCGATCCGAGAGCACTACCAAAGTGTTTCAAAGAAAGGTTATCCTGACGTAGGTCTGCTTTTGGCTTAAATTAACCTAAGTTAAATGGAATCTCCACCGCCCCGCTTCTGCTTAAAGAATCAAATATGAAACTTCATACACCTTAAAGTTCATAGGATAGGACGAAAAGAGAATTTTTTGAGGTCCTTATACTCATTATGCCTAGCATTGAATAAACTGGGTATTCACCCTATCAAGGCCTTAAATCAATGATGAGTTCTGTTCGGCGTCTAAAAAGGCACCTAAATTGGACCGAACCCTTTGTGTCAGGCTATTGTTCTTTTGTTCCCTAAAAATCATGGAGTAAGACATCGACTTCTCAATAAGTCTTTTGATTACATGATGGACTTCTTTGAAAAAAACAGTGGCGCGCGTGTAAACGAGGTGCTCTACCTAACTGAGCTATAGCCCTTGTGTTTGTGATACATATTTTATCATGTCAATAATTTCTTGTCAAGATGAATATTATATGATCCAACATCCTATTTGTTTGATCTCTTTGATCCGTATTGCTTATAAATAATATTCCATTTATAATCCATCGATGTGATGGATTCCATTTCTTTCTCTTTGTGATGATAAATGACCTACTTAACTCAGTGGTTAGAGTATTGCTTTCATACGGCGGGAGTCATTGGTTCAAATCCAATAGTAGGTAGAACTTATTAGATATCAGAATCCATGTTATCTAATAAGAATAAGTTTTTTTACCCACCTTATTTTTTTACCTTATTTTATTGATTTCTTTTTCGTTCCATTCTTTTGACATTCTTTTGAATTGAAAAAATTTTTCGTTGTATTATAATCTGATTCTACTTAATGATTCTATTCAAAAAAAAAAAAAAATAAGGATTGTATAAACAGAACTTCAA
>NC_012224.1:62500-77500 GCF_014843425.1 Jatropha curcas
GGTTAAGTAAATCAATGGATAGTTTTAGTCCTCTTGAAAATACCAGTATAAGCGAAGACCCAATTCTAAACGATACAGATAAAAACACCCATTGTTGGAGTAATAGTGACAGCTCTAGTTACAGTAATGTTGATCATTTAGTTGGCATTCGGAATTTCAGCGTTGATGAAACTTTTTTAGTTAGGGATAGTAATAGGGACAGTTATTCCATATATTTTGATATTGAAAATCAAGTTTTTGAGATTGAAACTGATCATTCTTTTCTGAATGAACTAGAAAGTTCTTTTTATAGTTATTGGAATTCGAGTTATCTGAATAATGGGTCTAGCAGTGGTGACTTCCACTATGATCATTATATGTCTGATACTAAATATAGTTGGAATAATTACATCAATAGTTGTATTGACAATTATCTTCGCTCTCAAATCTGTATTGATTTAAGTGGTAGTAACAATTACAGTGAGAGTTACATTTATAGTTACATTTGTGGTGAAAGTGGAAATAGTAGTGAAAGTGAGAGTTCCAGTCTAAGAACTAGCACGAATGGTAGCGATTTAACTATAAGAGAAAGTTCTAATGATCTCGATATAACTCAAAAATACAAGCATTTGTGGGTTCAATGCGAAAATTGTTATGGATTAAACTATAAGAAATTTTTGAAGTCAAGAATGAATATTTGTGAACAATGTGGATATCATTTGAAAATGAGTAGTTCAGATAGAATTGAACTTTCGATTGACCTAGGCACTTGGAATCCTATGGATGAAGACATGGTATCTCTGGATCCCATTGAATTTCATTCAGAAGAGGAACCTTATAAAGATCGTATTGATTCTTATCAAAAAAAGACAGGATTAACCGAGGCTGTTCAAACAGGCACAGGTCAACTAAACGGTATTCCCGTAGCAATTGGGGTTATGGATTTTCAGTTTATGGGGGGTAGTATGGGATCCGTAGTAGGGGAAAAAATCACCCGTTTGATTGAGTATGCTACCAATAAATTTTTACCTCTTATTTTAGTGTGTGCTTCCGGAGGAGCACGCATGCAAGAAGGAAGTTTGAGCTTGATGCAAATGGCTAAAATATCTTCTGCTTTATATGATTATCAATCGAATAAAAAGTTATTTTATGTATCAATCCTTACATCTCCTACGACCGGCGGGGTGACAGCTAGTTTTGGTATGTTGGGGGATATCATTATTGCTGAACCTAACGCCTATATTGCATTTGCGGGTAAAAGAGTAATTGAACAAACATTGAATAAGACAGTACCTGAAGGTTCACAATCGGCTGAATTTTTATTCCATAAGGGTTTATTCGATCCAATCGTACCACGTAATCCTTTAAAAGGCGTTTTGAATGAGTTACTTCAGCTTCACGATTTCTTTCCTTTGAATCATAAATCAAGTAGAGCCTTAAGTTAATAGTTAATTAAATAGTTAATAGTTAATTAAATTAGTTAATTAAAAATAAAAATTTAGTTAATTAAATTGAATTTAAATTAGTTAAAAATTTTTTATCGGAATCAAAGGAAAAATCCGAAGAATGGATTTTTTTGTAACATAAGAGCGAATTGTAGAAAGAACTATGCAGATAATTTTTTTTTACCGATATTCTGATTACTAATTAAGAAACCTCTATCAACAAGAAAAAAGGGTGAATTCTTTTTCCGTGAAAAAAAAAGAAAATTTTGACAAGGTAAATAAAACGAATTTCATGCTCTTTTCTTACTTATGCATAGAAAATAGAGAGTCTTGCTATATATGTCTCCCCGGAATCCCCTTTTTTACTAATAAAAATACCTATTGACGGATCGGATTATAAATTCTTTAACGAATTTTTCGGGAATTTATAAGCAGAAAAACTCTTTATTTTTCTTATTTATTAAATTTTTATTTTTATTAAATTATTAAATATTAAAGTCAAATTATAAAATGAAAGTTATAAGACAAAAAAAAGATAAGAATAACAAATAAACGAATTATCATATATATTTCATGTAGAAATAGAAATAGGTCATTTAGTTAGTTCTACACTCTTTGCACTTTATTATATATATTCACTTAGATATACTTAGTATAATTATATAGGAATTCTAATGATTATAAGATATCTTTCTAATAATCTAATAATAAAATATTAATATAATTTAATTAATATAATTAATATAATTTAATTAATATAATTTAATTTATAATTTAATAAATAATATAAATAAATTTAATAAATAATATAAAAATAATATAATTTAATAAAATATTAATATAATTTAATTAATATAATTTAATAAAATATTAATATTAAAATATTAATATATTAATATAATTATAATATTAATATATATTAATATAATAATAAAAATATTTATAATTTATAATAATAAAAATATAATAAAAATAAATAACAGGTACAAATATTAAACCGAGGTGCCCATTCTATGACAATTCTTAACAACCTACCCTCCATTTTTGTGCCTTTAGTGGGCTTAGTATTTCCGGCAATTGCAATGGCTTCTTTATCTCTTCATGTTCAAAAAACAAGATTGTTTAGATCTGATTAGGCCCGATAAGGGTAGATTTCATTTATTTTTTTTCAAGACTTAGACTTGGATCATAATACAGATATCTATTTAGTATAAATACAGATATCTATTTAGTATAATATGATATAACATGCAGGCAGCTCCCTTCAAACATAAATGAAAATGAAAGGGTTCTTATGCAGGCGTAAATATTATATATGAGTAAATGAGCTATTTGAAAATAAATCGAGATTGCGGCGGAGGCCTGAAAGAAATGCAAAGCCAACGTTTTTATAGTAGATAGAGGTGAGGGGGCTCCCTTTTTAAAAATATTAAAAAAAAATAGGGAATTCATCGAATTCTTTCTAAAGATTCACATCCGAATAGTGCGAGTTGATGAAAGTTACTTCAAAAAAAGAAAGTCAAATTGGGCTAGTTTCCCACTTCAAATAAAAAGCAACTGAATCTAGTATGAGTTGGCGATCAGAACGTATATGGATAGAACTTATAGCGGGGTCTCGAAAAACAAGTAATTTCTGCTGGGCCCTTATACTTTTTTTAGGTTCATTGGGTTTTTTTTTGGTTGGAATTTCCAGTTATCTTGGCAAAAATTTGATATCTTTATTTCCATCTCAGCAAATAATTTTTTTTCCACAAGGGATCGTGATGTCTTTCTATGGGATCGCCGGTCTATTTATTAGTTCTTATTTGTGGTGCACAATTTTGTGGAATGTAGGTAGTGGTTATGATCGATTCGATAGAAAAGAAGGAATAGTGTGTATTTTTCGCTGGGGATTTCCTGGAAAAAATCGTCGCATCTTACTCCGATTCCTTATGAAAGATATTCAGTCTATTAGGCTAGAAGTTAAAGAGGGTATTTACGCTCGGCGTGCCCTTTATATGGAAATCCGAGGCCGGGGGGCCATTCCTTTGACTCGTACTGATGAGAATTTGACTCCGCGAGAAATTGAGCAAAAAGTAGCCGAATTGGCCTATTTTTTGCGTGTACCAATTGAAGTATTTTGAAATGAGATGAAGAATGAACATTTTCTTAGCAGGAGTGAAGAAATCCAAGAGTCTTCTTTTTTTTCTATAGCATAACTTAACTGAAAATTCTTCACAATGTTGATGAACCAAAGAAGACGTATATTATATATACGGAACAATTAGAAAACGAAACTTTTTATCTGCAAATTTTTTTATGTGTACGTAAATTCACTAAATTCAGTAACAAAACAAGAAAGAAATCTAAATAATAGACCCATCTCATAGAGCAAAACAAAGCATTTTGGAATAAAAAAATATAGAATAAAGAAATTCTCTTTTTATTTTCAATATTTGAAATTGATACTGGATAGATCATATCTTGTAAATTCTCTCTCCTTTCTTTTGTCAATCGACGTTTCTTTTTATCTTTTTTTGTTCTCCTTATTCGTGTACTCTTCTTTTTATTTTTAGGCTATTTTTTTTCTATTCTTTCAAAATTCAAGGACTAAGCACTGACTCACAAAAAAACAGGGAATAGATTCATAAGTTCGAAGCCTTGTAATAGAACTTATGCTTGATAGAAATATTAGATCATATAGAATCGATAAATGGAGTGGGTTCATTAAAAATTCACAGACGAAAAAATGAAAAGAAAAGCATTTATTCCCCTTCTATATCTTACATCTATAGTTTTTTTGCCCTGGTGGATCTCTTTTTTTTCTTTTAATAAAAGTTTTGAATCTTGGGTTATTAATTGGTGTAATACTAGTAAATCCGAAACTTTTTTAAATGATATCCAAGAAAAAAGTATTCTAGAAAAATTCATAGAATTAGAGGAACTCGTTCGCTTGGACGAAATGATAAAGGAATACCCGGAAACACATCTACAAGGGTTTCGTACCGGAATCCACAAAGAAACGATCCAATTGATCAAGATGCACAATGAAGATCGTATCCATACGATTTTACACTTCTCGACAAATATAATCTGTTTCGTTATTCTAAGTGGGTATTCTATTCTAAGTAATGAAGAACTTATTATTCTTAATTCGTGGGTTCAAGAATTCCTATATAACTTAAGCGACACAATAAAAGCTTTTTCAATTCTTTTATTAACCGATTTATGTATAGGATTCCACTCACCCCACGGTTGGGAACTAATGATTGGCTCTGTCTACAAAGATTTTGGATTTGCTCATAATGATCAAATTATATCTGGCCTTGTTTCCACTTTTCCAGTCATTCTCGATACAATTTTTAAATATTGGATTTTCCGTTATTTAAATCGTGTATCTCCGTCACTTGTAGTGATTTATCATTCAATGAATGACTGAAAAACGATCCATGAATCCAATTAGAATGTTTGTTATTTTCTTATTTTGTACATAAGCAAAACATTCAAAATCTTACTATATCTATATATATATTTTTTTTTCTATACATCACATCTTCTATACATCACATCCAAGGGATTTTCTTCCTATATTTTCTATTTTAGTAAAAATTTTTCAGTAAATAGCAGTATCGTGGATAGGGAACTATACTAGCGACCTACCTAATTTTATTGTAGAAATTTTCAGGATCAATCTTGGACCATGCAAACTAGAAAGACCTTCTCTTGGATAAAGGAAGAGATTACTCGTTCCATTTCTGTATCGCTCATGGTATATATAATAACTTGGGCATCCATTTCAAACGCATATCCCATTTTTGCACAGCAGGGTTATGAAAATCCACGCGAAGCAACTGGCCGTATTGTATGTGCCAATTGTCATTTAGCTAATAAGCCCGTGGATATTGAGGTTCCACAGGCGGTACTTCCTGATACTGTATTTGAAGCAGTTGTTCGAATCCCTTATGATATGCAACTGAAACAAGTTCTTGCTAATGGTAAAAAAGGAGCTTTGAACGTGGGGGCTGTTCTTATTTTACCTGAGGGGTTTGAATTAGCCCCTCCCGATCGTATTTCGCCAGAGATTAAAGAAAAGATGGGAAATCTGTCTTTTCAGAGTTATCGCCCCACTAAAAAAAATATTCTTGTAATAGGCCCTGTTCCTGGTCAGAAATATAGTGAAATTACCTTTCCTATTCTGTCTCCGGACCCCGCCACTAAGAAAGATGTTCGTTTTTTAAAATATCCCATATATGTAGGCGGAAACAGGGGAAGGGGTCAGATTTATCCCGACGGGAGCAAGAGTAACAATACGGTTTATAATGCTACAGCAGCAGGTATAGTAAGCAAAATCATACGAAAAGAAAAAGGGGGGTACGAAATAACCATAACGGATGCGTCAGAGGGACGTCAAGTGATTGATATTATACCTCCAGGGCCAGAACTTCTTGTTTCAGAAGGCGAATCCATCAAACTGGATCAACCATTAACGAGTAATCCTAATGTGGGTGGATTTGGTCAGGGAGATGCAGAAATAGTGCTTCAAGACCCATTACGTGTCCAAGGGCTTTTTTTCTTCTTGGCATCCGTTATTTTGGCACAAATCTTTTTGGTTCTTAAAAAGAAACAGTTTGAGAAGGTTCAATTGTCCGAAATGAATTTTTAGATCTGTAAATTTATCAACATCAAGTTTTTAAAAAGAAAAGAACCCAATTTTTGTTGGTAATTATATTATGTATGATAAAAAAATTGTGAAAAGCTCTTTGCTTTTTTTATATTTTTTTTATACCAGATATTTGGAATTTCTTCTACCGCATCTCTGGCCATAATATGTATATTGGTAAGAAGACTATTTGACTTTATCCCCTTTTTGTGTTTTTTTAATCTAAATAAAATGGGAGCAGTGTGATTATCTTACTATTGTCAGATTTAACTGTCATAGAGTGGATCAATAGCTTTTCTATTTTAAATAGAATCCAATTTGACTAGATACTAAGCATAAGATAAGTAAGCGGAAAAGCACAGAAAGGCTAAATTAAATGAGGGGAACAAAGGATTCTAGGAGGTATTATTTTATTCGTCTTCCTAGTCTTCGACACAAGAAAAGGAATTTTCCACATCCCTTTCTTGTGTCAAAACAAAATAATAATCATTCTTGATCCAATTCCTCAAAGATTACTATTCTTAGTTTCTATTTTTTCTAGGTTTATCATAACTTCCTTTTACTTTTTATACGTATAAATTAGATTTATTGCGTATAAAAAAAGTAAAAGCAGTGGACAAACAAAAAAGAAAGGGAAATTTTTTAAGCAAATAGAACTTCTTCAATGAACTTCTAAAAAAATTTCACCTTTTATGAGATACTGATACTAAAATCAATAGAGTAAGGTTCTATTAGTATACAAAAATTAGAAAAATGGACGACCGAAATATAGAAAATATGTATTATGCCATATAGGAAAAGGAAATCGAGTAATTCCTCTTATAACTTTGAAAGTATCGATAGATACTATCGAGAAGCAAATGTTCTAAATAAATAAATGGAGTTACTTTTTCAAAAACACCACAGAGTATAATCGAATTTTTTGAAATAAAATATTTGAAATATCAAAAAAAGGCAATCTATTTTGTCACTTATACGAATAAAGTATTCTGATTATTAAGAACCCAACGGGACCCCCTAGAATCAGACAGAGAAAAGGGGGTCCGTTGAGTTCTTACGCTTTCATGTCTACAATCCAGTACGCCCCGTTACTTACAGGGATGAACCCAATCCGGAATATGAACCATAAAAGAAAATGCCTATTAAACCGATCACAAGAATACCGGTTACAGTACCTATTATCCAAAGAGGAATTCTTCCAGTAGTATCGGCCATTTATCCCACTTCCCTCCACATTTAATCAAGTGGTCATGCTAGAGACATAAACAGTCATAGATAATTATGAGATGATATCCTTCCGACGGGATAAGAGAATTCCTATTCTTATTTATTATTCTACTATTTTCTTCTATTAATTTCTTCTATTAATTGAAGAAATAATTAGAAAATAAAACAGCAAGTACAAAAATGAGCAATAACCCCCAGTAGAGACTGGTACGATTCAATTCAACATTTTGTTCGTTCGGGTTTGATTGTGTCATAGTTCTATAATTAATAGGGATTAGATTTATCGTTGGATGAACTGCATTGCTGATATTGACCCCAAAAAAGAAACGGTAGGTACAGCTAATCCGTGAACAGCCAACCATCGTACTGTAAAAATTGGATAGGTTCGATCTATGGTCATTGGGCCTCCTAAAAAGATTTACTAAATTCATCGAGTTGTTCCAAAGGATCAAAACGGCCAGTTATTAATGGAATTCCTTGTCGGCTCTCTGTAAAATATTCATTTGGACGAGGGCTTCCAAATACATCGTAAGCTAAACCCGTGCTGACGAATAACCAACCTGCAATGAATAGGGAAGGTATAGTAATGCTATGAATGACCCAATATCGAATACTGGTAATAATATCAGCAAAAGAACGTTCTCCTGTGCTTCCAGACATACTGAGCTCCACATATTCTTGTACAATCAAAAGGGATCGATTCTGTAAAAGATAAGATCAGTAAATGGGATTTCACTGAAATGGAATCTTGTGAGATCGTCAATATTGTACCAAGGGTTTCTTTAAAATATACCGAATCAGTATAGCTATCCTTCTTCTGACGCAGCAACGCAACTTCAATCAGTATCGAAATGAAGTCCTAGATAATCTCTTTTTTCTTTTTTTGTTGCTGTAGAATTGTGTATCATAAGATCGGGTAAAATGCGAATTCGACGAGTTTCAATAATAATTCATGAGGGAGATTATCATATTATAAAGAGGATTCTCATATTATATTTCCGCAATTCTTAGATGTGAAATCTAAAAATTTGGAGCTTGTAGAAGAAGAGTTTTTGTTGGAATCCCCCTTTTTTCATTTTAAAAATGGGTTAGTCATCCATTAACAAGTACCAGTAGTAAAGAATATTCGATGAAAGAAGGAGAACAACGAAAAAGAATTCTAATATCTAATAATCAATATTCGTGATTCGTGATGCACGTATTCGTATATTAGATTCAAAGGGTCTTTCTTGACACTTAACCACTTTGATTTTTTCAAGTGATCTGATCGTGCGATACTTTTTTTTCTTCTTATTCGAGATATTATGTGAATGAATCAACTAATAAATCTAATAAGTTAAATTTAAATAAAATTGAAAATAGAAGGAAAAAGTAAAAGGTATTATAAAGAAAAAAGAAAAATAGAGGTTTCGTTTTAAAATTGAAAAACGATAAAAATTCGATACAAATATACAAAATATACAAATAAATAAATACTAAATAAATAAACTAAAAGAAAGTATCAAAATAGAAAAATTTTATAAAGTTTTTTGAGTGAAGTTATACAACACAGTTTTTATTACTTATTCTTATTAATTATTTTACTTATTCTTATTAATTATTTTACTTATTCTTATTAATTATTATTAATTAATTATTATTAATTATTAATATTTTTTTATTAATATTTTTTTAATATTTAATTATTGTATGTAATATTAGGTTTCTATTTTATATTCTATTTTCTATTAGTTTTCTATTTTATTTCTCAAGAACTGTCTAACGAATCTCTTGACTCGGAATCACGAGAATATAAGTAGATGTCATAGATGAAAAATGGATTTCTTTTTTTACTTATATACATTATCATTCTATTTTATTAGTGCTGTCTATAGTCTATAATCTATAATGATAATGATTGATAAATAAATAAAAAAATTCTCAATTGAACTTATTCTTTCATTTGGTATTTTTGTTTATCCTCGTATCTTTCAAAAAATTTAACTTAGGAAAGTGCTTTTGCTTTACAAGCATATGTATAAAAAAAATTTATTTAGCTCCTTAATGCCTACTATAACTAGTTATTTCGGTTTTCTACTAGCGGCTTTAACTATAACCTCAGTTCTATTTATTGGTCTGAGCAAGATACGGCTTATTTGAAATTAATATTTGAAATTAATTGAATGAACAATTTCTAAAAAGAAAAGGAAAATTTTCTACAATATTCCTACAATATTCCATCGATAATATTCCATCGATTCTTTAGTTCTTTACTGTGTTACAATTTTTGTATTGAGATTTATGAGCCATATAGATTAATATTTAAGGATAGATATTACCTCTCTTTTTCCCTTTTTCAAATAAATTGAAATGATTGAAGTTCTTCTATTTGGAATCGTCTTAGGTCTAATTCCTATTACTTTGGCCGGATTATTCGTAACTGCATATTTACAATACAGACGTGGCGATCAATTGGACCTTTGATTAATTAACACTTTGTTTTTTGACCTCCTCCTTTCTTTAGTCCGCAGGAGGTCAAATTCAGATTGCTCCTCTATTTTTTCCGTATAAATTTTGACCTTTTTGACCTAACAAAACAAGAACAGAATCGCGCTCTGTAGGATTTGAACCTACGACATTGGGTTTTGGAGACCCACGTTCTACCTAACTGAACTAAGAGCGCTCTCTTATCACAGTCACAAAAAATGCGACTGTAAGTAAAAAGATTCTTTTTTTAACTCTAATACATCTTGAACGCCTATACTATATACTATCATATATAATACGATAAAAATTATAGTTATAGATTAGGTACGCCTAATTTGAATTGATCTCAATCGATCCCTCGTTATTGCTCAGAGACGAAGTAATAGGTAGGGATGACAGGATTTGAACCCGTGACATTTTGTACCCAAAACAAACGCGCTACCAAGCTGCGCTACATCCCTTTCAATTAGTTTACAATGTTATTCTAAAGAATACCGGTTTTGTTTTCCACATACTTATTTCATTTTCTCCATTGATATACATTTTCTTTTTGATCTCATATCATTATATATAATTATATAGAATTATAAACTTACGTAAATTTCGTGAATGCTCGGGAAAAAAGGGCATATTTTCTTTTTTAAGTTTTAAGAAAAGGAAAATCTTATCTATCAAATTCTTGTACATTTTAATTTGAATTAGAGATTCCGCGTACAAAACAACTGCAAGTGGCCTTATATATCTGATTATATATGTAGTTATCTGATTAACTATGTATTATCATTATGTATTACAATAAAATAAATATTATTTATTACAATAACAAAAAGAAGGAGGATTTGAAATGCGAGATCTAAAAACATATCTATCGGTGGCACCGGTAATAAGTACTCTATGGTTTGGGTCTTTAGCAGGTCTATTGATAGAGATCAATCGTTTTTTCCCAGATGCGTTGACATTCCCCTTTTTTTCATTCTAGTTATCAACGCGCAGGAGGGGGGGGGTGAAGAAACGAAGATTCGAGATACAATTAAATATCTGTGACTACTAACCCCTCTTCTTTTTTTATTTAATTAGAATAAGTTAGAAAAGAAAAAAGTGGATTCAACCTCAGCAAAACTCGGAACTCGGGCCCCGCCTTCAAGTAAATTCACTTCAATTAAATTATTCAATTAAATTAGAAGTGGAGATGTGGGTAGTGCAACAGTATTATAAGATGCTTAAATGAAATATTGTACTGTGATTGTAATCTAAACTTCTAATCTAAATATAGTTTAAAATCTTTGTATTACTTATTATTACATTAATATATTAGTTGCAATGAAATCTTTCATAATTTGATTTTGAGTTAGCAACTTCTATTTTTTCGCTCCTTTCTTCTTCATTTCGGATCGGAAAATAGAAGAATTGAGTGAATAAAAAATCCCAAGGAGGTTCATGGCCAAGGGTAAAGATGTCCGGGTAAGAGTTATTTTAGAATGTACCGGTTGTGTTCGAAACAGTGTTAATAAGAAATCAACAGGCATTTCAAAATATATTACTCAAAAGAATCGACACAATACGCCTAGTCGATTGGAATTGAGAAAATTCTGTCCTTATTGTTACAAACATACAATTCACGGGGAGATAAAGAAATAGATGGAATCGATCGCTTGCGTGTCACCTTTACATACAAGGACATACAAGGAAGATGAAAAATGACATAAATGGCATATTCATATTAATATATAATATGTTATGTTAATATGTTATGTTAATATTCAAATTTTCTATTTAAATTGAAATATTTAATGAAATATTTCAATATATAATTCTAATTTTTTCTATTTAATTCTATTTAAATAGAAAAAATAGAAAATAAACAAGCAAAATCCTATTTCTTAATTCCAAATCATTTTTGATCCAATTGAACGAAATAGGATTTTCGAAATAAGGAATAAACAAACCATGGATAAATCCAAACGACTTTTTCTTAAGTCCAAGCGATCTTTTCGTAGGCGTTTGCCCCCGATCCAATCGGGGGATCGAATTGATTATAGAAACATGAGTTTAATTAGTCGATTTATTAGTGAACAAGGAAAAATATTATCTAGACGGGTGAATAGATTGAGTTTAAAACAACAACGATTAATTACTATTGCTATAAAGCAAGCTCGTATTTTATCTTCGTTACCTTTTCTTAATAATGAAAAACAGTTTGAAAAAAGCGAGTTGGTCACTATAACTACTGATCTTAGAACCAGAAAAAAAAAAATAGACTTACTCCTCAATTGAATCAAAATTCCAATTTGAACTGAAACATAGATTGATGTTTTGTTCAAAAAAAAAATGCGAAAATCAAAATTGGATTGTCGTGTTGTAAGAAAAAAACGAATTAGGGAAGAAGAAATTTTTTTATTGAATGTTTTTCTCAGAATGTTTTTTGTCAGTTTGACTACTTTATTTGATCATATTATCATCATATTTTATCATACTAATTTCTATTCTACCTTCCCAGAATTCATTCTTCAGAAAATTCCATGTAAAACATTCCATGGATTCCTTCCAATCTCTTTCCAATCTCTTTATTTTATAATGTCATTGGCAATCATATAAAGACAATTCTTATTTACTATAGCGATTTGTGCAAGTATTTTACGATTAAGAAGCAACTGTCTCTTGTACAGATTGTTTATTAATCTACTATAACTTTTGGATACCTTATTCTCGCGAATTGCTGCATTTATCCGAGTGACCCACAAACGACGAAAATTTCCTTTTTGCCTATCTCTATCCCGATGGGCCGAAATCAAAGCTCTTATTTTTTGTTGAATAATAGTTCGAGTAAGTCTTGAATGAGCCCCGCGAAAGCTTGATGCAAATAAACGAATTTTTGTTCTACGCCTCCGAGCTATATATCCTCGTCTAATTCTGGTCATTGAATAAACGAAATTTTGATGAATAACTAATTGATTTCCTTTCTTTCAGTTATTCTTTTCCCCTTTTCTATAATACCAAAACGGATTCTTCCAGTGTATAAAATAATAATTCCAATGGCTTTTGCTACTATAACCTTCCCAACCACGATTTTTTCTTTTTTTCGAGGTATTTTGCCTCAAAATAAGAAACTGTATTGATACTAGGTATCAAACAAAAATTGAATAAATAAATAGCATCGATAAATAAATAGCGGATTTCATCGTTTCTATGGTTACTTCTTAAACGGTGAGGTCTTCTCTATACACCGGAGCCCCCTCCTTCATTTAATTATTTAATCAATGCTATTGTTAACGTGTACAGTTCACACTCTTTGGCTCTACCTATGAATTATCCAGTAATAGGTCTTTGGGTCTATCTATACAGTAACGGTATTTAATTATGAGGATTAGCTAATTAGTTGACCCTGTTAGTCCGTTCTTGCAAGAGTAAGGGCATAATTTTCGCCTTTTAATTTAAATTTAATTTAAATAGGATTTCCCCCGCTTAACGGATAATCATTTGCTACCAATGGGGAATTCTTTTTGTTTTAAATTGAAAATTGAGGTGATTGAATTTGCACCAATGAAACCATAAATTTGATACACAATAGACTAATATGATAGATTTTTAGATTTTTTTTAGATAATGAAGGGGATTCTTCCATTCTATCTTATTCATCTGTACTGATCACAGGTAGTGGAAAATTTTTTCCTTTCTTTTGTATTCTTTTGTACAAGCCCACGATCTGAACAAGTCGCGCATACACCCTAGTACATGTTCCTCGGCGCTGAGGACATCCCCCAAGAGCGGGGGATTTAGTGACATTTCTGATTGGCTGTCTTGTGTTTCTAATAAGTTGTTTAATTGTTGGCATGTTGAATCATATGCATAATGGGCTGGTTTAGATCGATCCTAACCGGATGATTATGCATTTTTTCTATATTAATAAGAATATTAATATTCTATTATTAATATTAAATGTTAAAATATTTATTAAATATTAACAGAATATTAAATTGAAATTCCGATACGAAAAAAATACCAAATCGCGATTTGCGCGAAATTCCTATTATTTCTTAGGCAACTGCTACAAGGTCAACAATTCCATGAGCTTGGGCTTCTGTTGCTGACATAAAAACATCTCTTTCCATGTCTTCGGATACAATCCATAAGGGTTTTCCCGTTCTTTGTGCATAAATCCTTGTGAGGATTTCGCGCAGTTTCAGTAGTTCTTCTGCTTCCAGGACAAATTCTACTATTTGTGCCTCATAAAAACCAGCAATAGGTTGATGAATCATTACCCTGATGATATAAGAAGAAAATGGTTATTCTATCTTGCATAACATAATACATAAAAAAAATAAGATGACGAGAAGAGATAAAGAATAATAAGAAAAAAGATAGAATTGAACAACCGTACAGGCATTTTTTGTGCATTGCATACGGCTCCACAATAGAATTCGCTTTTACCTTTCATCGAAGAAAAATTTAGAGTTTATCAGGCTTAAATCAGTAAATGATTCAATAACCACCCTTTCCTTGGGAGGAGTTAAAAAACAAAAATACTATGGTGGTCCCGTTGCTTTTTTTCATCAGTGATTTAGCAATCCCAAAGTTTCTTTTTTGTTTTTATTTGAAAAAAAAGAAAATAATATAATCTTTTTTGTACTCTTTCATAACATAAATAGTGTTAAGAGCCCCGAAGTGCGAAAACAGAAAAGTTTGTGACGCTGAAATAGGCCCCTGATAGAATAAAATCAGAAATACCCTTACCTTAATATCTCATACTACTCTTTCGATACATAATCTAATGTTAAAAAAAAATAAAAAACTGTTCTTATATCGAATTCGAAATGCCATGCTATTATTACTTAATTTTTATATTATATTTCATATGGCGAAGGCATACTTTTCCTTTTTCTTTTAAAAATATTCAAATAAAAACCCATTGGCGCCAAGCATGAGGGAATGCTAAACGTTTGGTAATTTTTCCTCCGACCAGGATAAAAGATCCCATTGAAGCAGCTAATCCCATGCATACTGTTTGTACATCTGGTCGCACAAATTGCATAGTATCATAAATAGCTATTCCGGGTATTACCCATCCGCCAGGAGAGTTTATAAACAAATACAAATCTTTTGTCTCGCTCTCTATACTGAGATATACCATAAGACCAATAAGTTGATTCGAGATTTCGCTATCAACATCTTGACCTAAAAAAAGTAATCTTTCTCGATAAAGTCGGTTGATTAGGATAAAATTCTATCCTCTAGAAACCGTACATG
>NC_012224.1:85000-90000 GCF_014843425.1 Jatropha curcas
CAGGCATGAATACAGCATCTATAGGATAACTTCCGTCCTGAAAGTTATTTGTCGGTTTTATACGATAGCCGCGATTCCTCTCGATTTGTAATCCAATACACAAATCAATTGATTCCGTTAGGCTAGCGATATGCTGTGTATTATCAATAATTTCCACAAAAGGCGGTAAGATGATGTCTTGGGCAGTTACATATCCAGGACCTTTGACATAAATAGACGCGTCACAAGTTCCATACAAATTGCTTTTCAATACAACATTTTTCAAATTCATTAAAATTTCATGTATTGATTCTTGAATACCTGCTATAGTAGAAAATTCGTGTGGTATTTTCTCAGATTTTGCACGTGTGATACATGTTCCTTCTATTTCTCCAAGCAAAGCTCTTCGCATCGCAATGCCTATTGTGTCAGCTTGGCCTTTCATAAGTGGAGATAGAATAAAGCGTCCATAATAAAGACGTTTATTGTCCGTTCTTGATTCAACACATTTCCACTGCAGTGTCCGAGTAGATATTGTTACTTTCTCTCGAACCATAATAATATTGTGAAATCATTGAATTATTTATTTCTCTTGAAATCTCTTCAATATATTTTTTTTTACACACGCCTTTTTTTAGGGGGCCTGCAGCCATTATGTGGCATAGGGGTTATATCCCGGACGAAACTTAATAGTATACCACTTCTGCGAATAGCTCTTAATGCCGCATCTCGTCCGAGACCAGGGCCTTTTATCATCACTTCTGCTTGTTGCATACCTTGATCCATTACTGTCCGAATAGCATTGCCTGCTGCGGTTTGAGCAGCAAATGGCGTGCCTCTTCTTGTGCCCCTGAATCCGCAAGTGCCAGCGGAGGACCAAGAAATTACTCGACCCCGTACGTCTGTAACGGTCACAATAGTGTTGTTGAAACTTGCTTGAACATGAATAACCCCTTTTGGTATTTTACGCGCATTCTTACGTGAGCCAACACGCCCATTTCTGCGTGAACCAATTCTTGGTAAAGGTTTTGCCATATTTTATCATCTCATAAGTCAGAAGTCTATGGATATATCCATTTCATGTCAAAAAGATCCTTTATTTTTAGTTATTTGTACATCGGATCCTTTAGAGTGTTTTCACTTAGAAAGATTATCCTTGTCTTTGTTTATGTCTTGGGTTGAAGCAAATTACTATAATTCGTCCCCGTCTACGTATCAGTCGACATTTTTCACAAATTTTACGAACAGAAGCTCTTATTTTCATATTTTCCGTCCTTGAATATACATACTTTTTTGAAGAAAATAAGTTTTTTTGAAAGTGAAAGGAATTTGAAAGTTGAAAAAAACTGCCGAATCATTCAGCATTCAAATCTTTCTTACGGAGTATCTAAATTAGATGCGCTATGGTCGTGGATTTACTTCTATATTTGGTAGTAGTATATGTATAAAACAAGACAAGACTACGTTGGATCTTTTCTGAAACATAACCTAAAACCAGATCTTAAATGGGCTTGGAACATACTATTGAAAGTGATTCAGTAATTAAACTTTCCCGAATCCATTTTTGTTCTTTCATTCCATCCAAAATCCTCTCGAAGTATTAATCGAAGTATTAACTAATGCGAGAGGAATGATATTAGAAATCTGTTCTTTCTCTTTTTTTCACAAAACAAATAGGAAGTCTGGATACAATTCAGATATCAGAAAGATTACCATATATAACACAAGATTTCTCCACCGATTCTTTCTAGTCGAGCTTCTCGGTCTGTCATTATACCCCGAGAAGTAGAAAGAATTACAATCCCCATCCCGCCCAAAATTCTAGGAATTTTTTGATAGTTAGGATAGATTCGTAGACTAGGTCGGCTGATTCGTTTTAAATTTAGACTAGTTCTATATGGCCCTTTCATCTTCCTTCTATGTCGTAGGGTTAAGACCAAAAATTTTTTGTTGCCTTCCTGATGTTTCCTGACATTTTCAATAAAACCTTCTCGTAAAAGTATTTTAATAATGTTTTCGGTGATATTAGTAGATGCTATTCGAACAGTTCCTTTTCTATTCATGTCAGTATTTCGTATAGAGGTTATTATTTCAGCAATAGAATCCCTACCCATGATAAACTAAAATTATTATTTTTTTCTGGTTTTGATATAATCAACATACTCTTTTTTTTTATGAATTAATTATTTTATTAAAGGTATATGTATATGCGTGAAACACAATTTACTAATTCATTTTATTCTATTTCATTTTTATTCAAATACTATAACTATATAAACTATATAATAAAAATAATAAAACATAAATTATATAAACTATATAAATAAATTATATAAACTATATAAATAAATTATATAAACTATATAAATAACTATATAATAAATAATAATAAATTAAAATAATAAACATAAACTATATATTAAATAATAATAAATTAAATTATTAAATATTAAAAATTATGAAATTTAAATTATATAATAATATAATAAAATTATATAATAATATAATAAAAAACTAGAACTATATAATAAACTAAACTATATAATAAATAGTATATGTCTTATATAATAAATAGTATATGTCTTATCTTATATCTTATAATTTTTTATCTTTATAATTTTTTATCTTATAATACTTCGGGTGCTAATGAAACTATTTTAGTAAAATTTAACTGTCTCAATTCCCGGGCGATTGCACCAAAAATTCGAGTTCCTTTTGGATTTCCTTCTTGATCAATAACAACTGCAGCATTATCATCATATCGTATTATTATACCGTTATCGCGTTTGAGTTCTTTACAAGTACGTACAATTACAGCTCTTATTACTTCGGATCTTTCTAGAGGTGAATTTGGTGTTGCTTCCTTGATCACAGCAACAATAACGTCACCAATATGAGCATATCGTCGATTACTAGTCCCCATGATTCGAATACACATCAATTCTCGGGCTCCACTGTTATCTGCTACATTCAAATGGGTTTGAGATTGGATCATATCGTTTTTTTTATCTGTTATTTTAATGCAAAGGAAAAAAGATATTTTGTTTATCCAAAACAAAAAAGAAACTTGCGATTTTTTTGGCATCCCCAAGGTCTTTTTCCTTTGGTTCTATACCGAAATAATGAGTTGAGTTCGTACAGGCATTTTTGATGCTGTTATTGAAATAGATTTTCTCGCTATATTTTCTGCTACTCCACCCATTTCATAAAGGATTCTACCTGGTTTAACGACAGCTACCCAATATTCGGGAGATCCTTTCCCCGAACCCATACGTGTTTCCGTAGGTCTTAAAGTAATTGGTTTGTCGGGAAATATACGTATCCATATTTTTCCACCGCGACGTGCATTTCGTGTCATTGTTCGTCGCCCCGCTTCTATTTGCCTAGATGTAATCCAAGAAGGTTCAAGTGCCTGAAGAGCATATCTACCGAAAGAAATACGATTAGCTCGAAAAGCTTTTCCTTTCATTCGTCCTCTATGCTGTTTGCGGAATCGGGGCCTTTGGGGGTTGTAGGTGATGCTTGTTTCTCAAGCCCATCTCTACTACAGCCACTCCATCTCTACTACAGAGCCGGACATGAGAGTTTCTTCTCATCCAGCTCCTCGCGAATGAAATGATAAAAGAAAAAAAATATACATGCGTTTGCTGAATAAAATAATATACTAAATCGTGGAATTCTTTGAGATTTCGCTTAATCTATTTACGCTTAATCTATTTACTTAATCTAATCTATTTATTAGATCTATTTTTATTAGATTAGTTTTTTTTATTAGATTAGTATTTTTATTAGAATTTTGATTAGATTAGTAGAATAGAAATTTTTATTATATATATTTTCTATTTTAACTATAACTATATTATATCTATATTATATAACTATATAAATTTATATAACTATATATATATATTATATATATGTAGTTATAGTTATTATTTATTATATAGTTATTTTTTTATATAGTTATTTTTTCCTTTTTTTTTTTATTATTATTTATATTATTATATTATAGATAATTTTTATTATAGATAATTTTTTCTATTTTATTTTGTTTTGCATTATTTTACATAATCTTATTTTTTTCTATTTTTCTATTATTGGATTTCTAAATTTGAGCAATCTGATATCATAATTCTGATATCATAATTCTAATAGAAAAAATTCTACTTTAGAATATAAAAAAACTTCGCGCGCGAATATTGACTCTTTCAATATTTATTTCATTTGTAGAGATAGTCTGGGTATGATCTCTCAGACTAAATTAGTCTTCTGGTACCTTTCGCTATCCCGCCAAAAGCAAAAAATTATTATGATTTTTTTTTCAATAAATCAATAAAATATTATAGGTTCCGTCGTTCCCATCGCTTCTTCATTAATGCTTAGGTCTTAATTTTACAATGGAGCCTCTAATGAAGCTTGTCTTTGAGTCAATCTGCTTAGTCTTTATTGACTCGAGGCTCTTTTTTTTTTTTTTTTTATTTTTAGTAGAACAGTATGAACAGATTAGTTTAATTATAAATCAATTGGTATTGCTGCTTTATTACATTAATTTTTATAATTTTTATGTGATGACTCATAGACCTTACATATTAGAATCATATATCATTGATATTCTTTTTCTCTCTTTCTCTCTTTCTTTCACCCTTCCACTTATCTATCTAATTTTATATTTTGATTTACAACTCATAATCAGATTGGTTTTTCTTTTGTTTGTGCAAAAAGAATTTCAATGGCTACAATGATATGGCTAATATATCATGTCTTGACAATTTCTTTGGATCGAGATACTACAAAGCGCTGGGCTGGTTATTAGTTGCATACTTACTTATATTTTTAGTTCATAGTACAGGTCAGTCCTTTTTTTTTAACCCTGACCCTAAAATAAAAACCCAACGAGTCGCACACTAAGCATAGCAACTACATCAATCGAACCGCGGGTCTATTCAATCCTATAGAAGATAGAAGAAAAAAGAATAGAATTAGAAGAAATACAATTAGAATGAAGAAATACAATTAGAATT
>NC_012224.1:120000-137500 GCF_014843425.1 Jatropha curcas
TAATCCTGCTGTGAAACAAGCTATTATTGCAAAAATAGGTGAATACAACCAACTATCATTAAGAATCTCATCTTTGGACCAAAAACAGGCGAAAGGTGGAATACCACAAAGGGAAAGTGTTCCTAATAAAAAAGCAGTTTTTGTAATTGGAATATGTTTTGTTAAACCACCCATCAGAACCATATTTTGACTCTTATCTGGAGAATAACCAACAATAGCTTCCATTGAATGAATAATCGATCCAGATCCTAAAAACAACAATGCCTTCGAATAGGCATGAGTAATCAAATGAAATAAAGCGACTCGATAAGACCCCATACCTAGAGCTAACATCATATAACCCAATTGAGACATTGTAGAATAGGCTAAACTTCTCTTAATATCTTTTTGAGCAAGAGCTAAAGTAGCTCCTAAAAATACTGTTATTATACCTATCAAAGCGATTAGATTCATTATGTAAGGTGTGACTACAAAAAGAGGAAAAAGTCGAGCTATAAGAAAAATCCCCGCCGCTACCATAGTAGCAGCATGTATCAGAGCCGAAATAGGAGTAGGCCCTTCCATGGCATCCGGTAACCATACATGAAGAGGAAATTGCGCCGATTTCGCAATTGCACCGGAAAATAATAGAAAGGCACACAAAGTAACAAATAAAAGATTAACCTGATTATTAGAAATCAAGTTATTGAATATTTTGAACAAATCCCGAAATTCGAAACTGCCTGTTATCCAATAAAGACCTAAAATTCCTAATAATAAACCAAAATCCCCTACACGATTAGTTACAAACGCTTTTTGACAAGCGTTTGATGCAATAGGTCGTGTGAACCAAAAACCTATTAATAGATAAGAACACATTCCAACCAATTCCCAAAAAATATAAATTTGTATCAAATTAGAACTAGTAACTAATCCCAACATTGAAGTATTGAAAAAACTCATATAAGCAAAAAATCTCAAATAGCCTTGATCATGAGACATATAATTATCACTATAAAAAAGAACCAAAATTCCAACTGTAGTAATTAATACTGACAAAATAGAAGTAAGTGGGTCAATCAAGTATCCGAACTCTAAAGAAAAATCATTATTGATAGTCCACGACCATATATATTGATATAAAAAACTGCTATTTATTTGCTGAATAGACAGATCGATTGAAAAAATCATGACTATATTTAACAATAAAACGCTTGGAAAAACCCATATACGACGAAGTTTTTTTGTTGCTGCCGGAAAAAGTAGGAGTCCCGCTCCTATTAATATAGGCACGGTGAACGTAACGAAAGGTATGATCCATGAATATTGATATATATGTTCCATAAAAAAACTTTTTAATTTTGAATTAATAATTAATTGTTTCTGATTCATCGGTTCTTATATCTTTTAAAATAAGTCAGTCAATAAAAAATATATAAAAAATATATAAATATATAAATATATAATAATAAATATATAATATATATATATATAATAAAATAATATAATAATATATATAATAAAAATAATAAATATATAATATATATATATATAATAAAATAATATAATAATATATATAATAAAATAATATAATAATATATATAATAAAATATATATATAATAATAAAATATATATATAATATAAAACTAAAATCGAATTTGAATTTTTATTCTTAATTATTCTGAATTTTTCCAAAATACTTCAAATATTTAAATCAAAAAGTTAGAATTGGTCAAATTCAAATAAAAATACTAGTGAAAAATACTTATTTTTTTTTCTTTTTTTTCTAATTTCCTAAAAAAAAAAGAATAAAATAATAAGTGAATAGGCCTCTTTTTATGAAATTATGAAAAGAAGATAATTTACAGGCTAAATTATATGGATAATAAATAGTAAAGAATATATGGATATTAAATAGTAAAGAACTCTTTTTTCGAACAATAAATGTCTTTCACATCCAACTTTAACAATATAAAACTTCTTTTTTTTGAATGGCAGTTCCAAAAAAGCGTATTTCTATATCAAAAAAGCGTATTCGAAAAAATATTTGGAAAAGGAAGGGATATTGGGTAGTATTGAAAGCTTTTTCATTAGCGAAATCCCTTTCTACAGGTAATTCAAAAAGCTTTTTGTGCGACAAATAAAAATGAAAGGTTGGAATAATCCGATTTGACTTGACATAAGAAAAGGTTTAATTTTGTTTTCTATTTTCTAATTTATATTAGAAAATAGAAAAATATTAGAAAATAGAAAAATAAAATATGAAAAATAAAATATATAAAATATATAATATATATTTATATATATATAAATATATATTATATATATATATAAATATAAAATATAAATATAAAGATAAATATAAAGATATATATAAATATAAAGATATAATAAATATAAAGATATATATAAATATAAAGATATATATAAATATAAAGATTTTCATTCTTTTTCAATGTAATCAATATTAAATTGAACTACTTTTGCTTTTATCATATGTAGAATAAATAATTCTTTTGTCTATTGAATTCGAAAAACAGTACTTTTTTATTTGTTTGCAAAAAAAAGAAAAAAAAGAAAGACACAAAGTTTCACCTTTCTTTTTGTTGTTAGGATATTTTATCATTTTCGGGGTGGGGATTCTTTTTTCCCATCGACTCATTTCTGACAATCACAATAATAAATATTCATAAATTTTGTCTTTTTTATATTTATTATATTTATACTATTTGAATATAAAAGAATAGATCTTTGAATGGTCTACTTTAATAATATAATATGCTTAGGCTCGGGCTGGAAAATAGATCAAGGTATATATTATATATTAAATTAGATAAATTAGATAAATTAGACAGGATTTACGGAGTAGAACTCGAAATTTTTTGTTATATGATATGTCCAGATCAATACCTAATTGGGTTCCTAAATCCTAACACAAATTCTCTCCATAATAATAACCAATAAAATATAAAATATTTCCATAAATCTTGGAATATTCAAATCATAGTCCATAAAAAAAATTTCGATTTTTTTTTCATTATTACATTATTAAATGAATTTTTCTTCATTAATTTGAATTAATTTTAATGTTTCCTAAAAAAATATTACATTGAATTGACTCTCGACGATTAAATAACAATCGATTATTATGATTTCGAGTAAGCCGCTATGGTGAAATCGGTAGACACGCTGCTCTTAGGAAGCAGTGCTAGAGCATCTCGGTTCGAGTCCGAGTAGCGGCATAACTTCCTGTAATTTTCAAAAGGGTACAATAAATCCTATAATGAATTCAATTTCCGATTTCAATTTCATATAATTAGAACCCTTTTGAAAATAAAAAATAAAAATTATGATATTTTCGACTTTAGAACATATATTAACTCATATATCTTTTTCAGTCGTGTCAATTGTAATTACAATTCATTTGATAACCTTATTAGTCGATGAATTCGTAGAATTATATGATTCGTCAGAAAAGGGCATGATAATTACTTTTTTCTGTATAACAGGATTATTAGTTACTCGTTGGATTTTTGGGGGACATTTACCATTAAGTGATTTATATGAATCATTAATCTTTCTTTCCTGGGTTTTTTCCATTATTCATATGGTTCCGTATTTTAAAAAACACAAAAATTTTCTAAGCGCAATAACCGCGCCAAGTACTTTTTTTACCCAAGGATTTACTACTTCGGGTCTTTTAACTGACATGCATCACTCCGAAATCTTAGTGCCCGCTCTCCAATCCCATTGGTTAATGATGCACGTAAGTATGATGATATTGGGCTATGCAGCTCTTTTGTGTGGATCATTATTATCAGTAGCATTTCTAGTAATCACATTTCGAAAAATTATAAGAATTGTTGATAAAAACAATAATTTATTAAATGATTCATTTTCTTTTAGTGAGATACAATATATGACGGAAAGAAAGAATGTTTTAAGAAATATTTCTTTTCTTTCTTCTACTAATAGGAATTATTACAGGTTTCAATTGATTCAACAATTAGATGACTGGGGTTATCGTATTATAAGTATAGGGTTTATCTTTTTAACCATAGGTATTCTTTCGGGAGCAGTCTGGGCTAATGAAGCGTGGGGATCATATTGGAGTTGGGACCCAAAGGAAACTTGGGCATTTATTACGTGGACCATATTTGCGATTTATTTTCATACTCGAACAAATAAAAATTTTGAGGATTTAAATTCGGCAATTGTCGCTTTTATCGGTTTTCTTCTAATTTGGATATGTTATTTTGGAGTTAATTTATTAGGAATAGGTTTGCATAGTTATGGTTCATTTACATTAACAATTAACATCTAATTTACCAATTAACATTTAATTGAATGTCTGACGAATGCAACTATATAGGACAGCAAAGCATATAGACAAAAAAAACTTCAGGTAAGCCGTTGAGAACCTTTTGAATCGCCATATTACTTGATTCAAAAAGTTCTCACAAATGCCAAAACAATTTGGTTACAATTCATTTTTTAACTTCAATTTAAAATTTAAGAGACGAAAAAAAGCTTTTTCATTGTATAACATAAGGATTTTTCATTTTTAAAAATCATAGGATTTCTTTTTTTATTTTTTGTTTTATTTAGAAAAATAGAAAAAAACTATCTATAAAAATAATTAGATAGAATAGCTTCGACCTTGTCAATTGATAATGAGAAAACGAAATCCGGATAAATACCAATGCCTATTACAGGCAGAAGGATAGAGATCGAAACAAATAACTCTCGCGGTCCAGAATCAAAAAAATAAGAGTTTTGGACATTAAATAGCCTGTACCCATAGAATATCTGGCGTAACATAGATAATAAATAAATAGGAGTTAATATCATTCCAACTGCCATTACAAAAGTAATTAATATTTTTGACATTAAAAGATATTTTTGACCGGTAATTATTCCAAAAAAGACTATCAATTCCGAAAAAAAACCACTCATGCCCGGTAATGCAAGAGAAGCTAGTGATAAGATACTGAATGTCGTAAATATTTTTGGCATTGGGGGAGCCATTCCACCCATTTCGTCAAGATAAACACGACGTATTCTATCATAACCCGTTCCTGCCAAGAAAAAAAGTGCAGCACCAATAAATCCATGTGATATTATTTGTAAAATGGCTCCGTTGAGCCCCATATCACTTATAGAGCAAATTCCTATAATTATGAAACCCATATGAGATACAGAAGAATATGCTATTCTTTTTTTTAAATTTCGTTGACCAGGAGATGTTGAAGCTGCATAGATTATTTGCATTACGCCTACTATTATCAACCAGGGAGAAAAGATAGAATGAGCATGAGGTAAGAATCCCATATTGATTCGAATCAATCCATATGCCCCCATTTTTAATAAGATTCCGGCTAGAAGCATACAAGTACTGTAATGTGCTTCCCCATGCGTGTCTGGTAACCATGTATGTAAGGGTATAATCGGTGATTTGACAGCAAAAGCAATAAGAAATCCAATATAGAAAAATATTTCTAGCGCCGCAGGATATGATTGATTGGCTGATATTTCAAAATGGAATCTTGGTTCATTGGAACCATATAAAGCGATACCCAAAGCTCCCATTAATAAAAAAACAGAACCCCCTGCAGTATACAAAATAAACTTTGTAGCTGAATACAGACGTTTCTTTCCCCCCCACATTGATAGAAGTAGATAAATGGGAATTAATTCTAACTCCCACATGATAAAAAAAAGTAAAAGATCTTGAGAAGAAAATAATCCTATTTGACCACTATACATTGCTAACATCAGAAAATGGAATAATCGGGAATCCCGATTAATTGGCCGAGCCGCTAAAGTAGCTAAAGTAGTGATAAATCCTGTCAATAAAATAGGTCCTAAAGAAAATCCATCTATTCCCAATCTCCAGTAAAAATCAAAAAACTTGATCCATTTATAATCTTCTGTTAATTGAATTAATGGATCGTCCAATTGGAAATAATAAGAGAACACATAAGTCATTAAAAGAAGCTCTAAAACACATATACATAAAGTATACCACCTAATTACCTTATTTCCTCTATGAGGGAAAAGGAAAATTAAGGAACCCGCGGATATCGGTAAAACTACAAGTATTGTTAACCAAGGAAAAGAATTCGTGGTAAAGACAAGATACACTTGGACTAGAAAAACCCGTGCTCGAAAACATAATATATATATATATTATATATATATTATTTTTTTCGAGTACGGGTTTTTGTCGGTAAACAAAAAATCAAATATGTTCAAGTGGGTTTTTCTGGAAAGTATCAATAAGCTAGACCCATGCTTCGAGTTGTTTCATGCCATAAATAAACTCGAACACTCAAGAAATCTGTTGGACAGGCGGATTCGCATCTCTTACAACCAACGCAGTCCTCTGTTCTTGGAGCAGAAGCAATTTGCTTAGATTTACATCCATCCCAAGGTATCATTTCTAATACATCGGTGGGACAGGCTCGGACACATTGAGTACACCCTATACATGTATCATAAATCTTTACTGAATGTGACATTGGATTTATAATTTTTTAACGTTATAAAATTTCAATCTAGTAAATTTCTAAATGAATCATTATATATTTAGACACCAGACGAATCAATGATTTAGCAGAATTTTCCTATTCAATTCTAGATCGACTCATGAGATAGAGTAGAGCCAAGATACTTTTATTTCTTACGTTTTTGCAAACATGATCGGATAAGTTACTACGTATCATACATGCCAACTCGAATTAATGAATATGAAAATTATATTCTATATGATTAATACTACTTATTCAACAAATTCGATTGATTGATACGGGTTGATTTTCTGTTACGATAAATTGATGAAACAATAGCTGGTCCAATAGCTGCTTCAGCGGCTGCGATAGCTATAACAAAAATTGAAAAAATATTTCCCTTTAGTTGGCGACTATCAAAAAAATCAGAAAATGTTACGAAATTTATATTAACTGCATTCAGTATAAGTTCAAGGCACATAAGGGCTCTAACCATATTTCGACTCGTGATCAATCCATAGATACCGATAGAAAATAAATAGGCACTCAAAACAAGTACATGTTCGAGCATCATTGACCAACTCCTTATAAATTTCGATTTTTTTTTCAATATGAACAAAAATTCAACATCAACAAATTGGATTGACTAGAATAAGAATATCACAAGTACAGAACAAAGAAATATATGGATCAAATAAAATAAAAGAGTTTATACATAAATAATCTTTAAATAGAATTGAAGGAAAAAAAATGTGATAACATAAAATGAAATTTGTTAAATTTGGATTGCGGTTACTAATTCTAAAGATTTATTACTGACGAGCCACAGCAATCGCACCTATCAAAGCAACTAAAAGAATTACTGAAATAAAGTCAAATGGAAGAAAAAAATCTGTTGATAAATGAATTCCAATTTGTTGCCCATTACTTATTAAATCTTGTTCTATAATCTGATTTGTTCTTGTAGTCCAAATAATCCCGTACCATGATGTATCTGAAATAATAGTAATTAGTGAAATAAAAATGCTTGTACAAACTAAGGAAGTAACCCCGTTTCCAACAGTCCAAAGATTAAAATCTTTGTAATATTCTGAACCATTCATGAACATCACGGCAAATAGAATTAAAACATTTATAGCTCCCACATAAATAAGGAGCTGTGCAGCAGCTACAAAATGAGAGTTTGATAAAATATAGAATAAAGATATACAAACAAGAACAAATCCCAACGAAAAAGCAGAATAAATTGGATTGGTAAATAATACCACTCCTAGACCTCCTAATATAAGACCTAATCCCAGAAAGACTAAAAGAAAATCATGTATTAGTCCAGGCAAATCCATTGCACGTAAAATAAGAGATAAAAAAATGGAATTGTTTTTTCATGACCTTATTGACTTGACCAGGAAAAACTTTTTTATTTTTAGAATATTTTTTTATTATTTTTTTATATTTATTTTTTATTCTATTTATAATAATAATATTTATATTTATAATATTTATATTTATAAATAGGTTCTTAATTGAATTAAACCCTTTAAACCCTAAGGGGTATAGATTACTATAAGTACAGCTATTGTACTAATCTCATTCTTTCTCGAAAAAGGCATTCAAAATTTTATTATCGAAAAAATTATGGATAAAATTACAGATATATTAATAGATTTTCAATCCAAATTTAGCCGCGATGCTATTCTCATCAATCAATCAAATCAATAGTTGGAATTTGTAATTTTTTTAGTTATTGACCAAGAAAAATGAAAGAAATCCCATTCCATCTCTTATAGATCAAAGATAGATCAAAATAGATCAAAGATAGATCAAAGCCGAATTTTAGTGAATTTTAGTGAATTTTGGTTTAATAATTGTACTTTTTAATCAATCAAAGTGGTTTATCTATTTTTTTTTGTTGATTTTTTGTTGAGTTGAATTCAAAATTGTTCGAATTGTATAATCGTCAACTACTGACATTGGTAAACGACCTAAAGCAATTTGATTATAATTCAATTCGTGACGATCATAAGTAGAAAGTTCATATTCTTCAGTCATTGATAAACAATTTGTTGGACAATACTCAACACAGTTGCCACAAAATATACAGATTCCAAAATCGATACTGTAATTAAGCAACCGTTTCTTTCGAATGTCAGTTTCCAATTGCCAATCAACAACAGGTAGATCTATAGGGCATACCCGAACACATACTTCACAAGCAATGCATTTATCAAATTCAAAATGGATTCGACCGCGGAAACGCTCCGATGTGATTAATTTTTCATAAGGATATTGAATCGTTACAGGTAAACGGTTTGCATGGGATAAGGTAATCATGAAACCTTGACCAATGTACCTTGCAGCTTGCATGGTTTGTTGCCCATAATTCATGAACCCAGTTACCATAGGAAACATATGGTGAATATTTATGAATAATTTTATGTTTGTTTTTTCTCTTGTAGATCATGAATCTAGAAATTTTTTTTTATTATTCTTTTATAGTGAAAGGAGTTGGAAAGAGGTTGTTAATAATAAATTACCGAGAGAAATAGGTAAAAGAAATTTCCATCCAAGATTTAAAAGTTGGTCCATTCTTAGTCTAGGTAAAGTCCATCTTGTTGTAATAGGAATGAACAAGAACAAATAAGTTTTAACCAATGTAATAAAGATACCTATTGTTGTTTCAAAGACTCCACCTATTTTATTTATTTGAAAAAGCTCAGGAACGAATAGATACGAAATAGGGATATTCCAACCACCCAAGTAAAGAACTGTTACAAATAATGAAGAAACTAATAAGTTTAGATAGGAAGCAATATAAAATAAACCAAATTTTATACCAGAATATTCGGTTTGATAGCCTGCTACTAATTCTTCTTCTGCTTCTGGTAAATCAAAAGGCAATCTTTCACACTCTGCTAGAGAAGAAATAAAAAAAATGATAAATCCTATAGGTTGACGCCACAAATTCCACCCCCAAAAACCGTATTTTGATTGTGCCTCAACTATATCAACGGTACTTGAACTGTTAGATAATTATAGTCGGTGATAACATCACTGTTCCCATCGCTATTACAGAACCGTACATGAGATTCTCACCTCATACGGCTCCTCGAAAGCTATAAATAAATTTAAGGATCAGAGCGTATTATTTATTTTGATATTATTTATTTTGATATATTTATAGAATGTTTATATTATAGAATAGTTATAGAATAGATAGGATCAAAATCAAATCTTTCGACGTTCCAAAATTCGAGCAACGAAATTCTATCTGTTATAATACTAAAAATAAAAAAGTACTTCTGAATTGATCTCATCCTTTATTCAATTTTTCTTTTTAAGTAATAACTTAAATCCTTCGATAAAATACTCTTTGTAAAAAGGAAAATATTCCTTATAAAAATACCAATAGATATTTCAACCTATCATTTTCGATTACGAAAAAGTTAGATATTCTGAATTATGACACGAATTCCATCTTTATGAATATTGATATAGAAAAAAAGAATAAAAAATATTTCTTTTTTTTCGTTCCTATTCTTCTTTCTGAAAAAAAAGAAAAAGGGGGATTAAAAAAATGAAAGGATTATTTCGTTCCTGATAGTTATTTCTTTAATCGGTGGGTAGGAGCATACTCTGGATCGGAATCATGGGGAGTACTACCTGATCATTTCTACCAACTTAAAGCCCCAATTAATATACTTTTCTATTATCTATTAGGCCGAATTAGGCCGAAATACCCTTTGTAGATAATTTAGATAATTTTCAATCTATTACTAATCCTTTGTGTATCTTGGTATTCCTAACCATCCACTCATTTTTGCTTAATCACCTGTTAGAATTATGGTAATACATATAAATGATAGTGAAAACTCAAGAAAACTCAACAAGGTTGATCTTTTGAGCCCGCTTCAAGTCAGGATGACTAATCAACCAATCTTGGGGCAACCGGTCTTCTTTTTTTTTCTGTTTTACTCTTGTACATAGGAAATGAGTCTCCATTTTTTACTTCAAATTTCGAAGTTGTTTTCTTTTACTCATATAACTATCCAATTTAGTTCATCAACCCAAATGATGAATAAAAAATGAAGATATCTATTCATTTCGCCCTTTTCCTAAAAAGTCCTAAAAAGAATAGGGAAAAATTTATGTTTCAACGAATCACACGTAGAGATATGGATAACACACAAAGACTTAATGGTATTTCATAACTAATCGATTGAGCAGCAGCTCGTAGACCACCTAAAAAAGAATATTTATTATTGGATCCATATCCTGACATAAGAAGTCCAATGGGAGCAATACTTGAAATGGCAATCCATAAAAAAACACCAATATTTAGATCAGTTAAAACAAAGTGATAGCCAAAAGGAATTACTGAATAGCTTAATAAAGTTGATATGACTGCTATGGATGGTCCGATACTGAATAAACGAGTATCTCCCCTAGATGGAAAAAGATTCTCTTTGAAAAGAAGTTTTGTCCCATCCGCTAGAGCTTGAAGAACCCCTAAAGGACCGGCATATTCAGGTCCAATACGTTGTTGTATCCCTGCAGATATTTCTCTTTCTAACCATACAATTACTAGTATGCCTATCGTGATTCCAAATACAAGAATCAAAATAGGGACAAAGGCCCATAGAAGTCCATAGACCTCGTTTAAGGATTCTAATCTAGAAAAAGAATTGATAGCTTGTACTTCTGTTGTATCAATTATCATTTCAACGATCAACTTCTCCCATAATGATATCTATACTACCTAGTATTGTCATAATATCAGCCAATTTCATTCTTTTAACTAATTGAGGAAGAATTTGCAAATTGATAAAACCCGGGGGGCGAATTTTCCATCTCCAAGGAAAACCGCTCTGATCCCCTATCAGAAAAATTCCCAATTCTCCTTTTGGAGCTTCGACTCTCACATAAAGTTCTTGTTTCGGTAATTCAAAAGTAGGAGAAGTTCTTTTACTAATGAATCGATATTCGAAATCGTTCCATTCTGGATCCCCTTCTTTATCAAAACGTCGGGTTTCTAAATTTTCATAGGGCCCCCCCGGAATTCCTTCCAGAGCCTGTTGAATAATTTTTATAGATTCCATCGTTTCACCAATTCGGACTAAATAACGAGCTAATGAATCCCCTTCTTTTTGCCACTGGACTTCCCAATCAAATTCGTCGTAACACTCATAACGATCCATTTTACGAAGATCCCATTGTACTCCGGAAGCTCGTAGCATTGGTCCTGATAACCCCCAATTTATTGCTTCCTCTGTACCAACAATACCAACTCCTTCAACTCGTTCTAAAAAAATAGGATTTCGCGTAATAAGTTTTTGATATTCAGCAACTCTTGTTAAAAAATAATCACAAAAATCCAAACATTTATCTATCCAGCCATGAGGTAGATCAGCCGCTACTCCCCCAATACGAAAATAATTATGCATCATTCTCATACCAGTGGCAGCTTCGAATAAATCATATACTAACTCTCTCTCTCTAAAAATATAGAAGAAAGGAGTCTGTGCCCCAATATCCGCCATAAAAGGGCCAAGCCATAATAAATGAGAAGCTATACGACTCAATTCCAACATAATTACCCTGATATAGCTAGCTCTTTTAGGCACTTGAATATTTCCTAACAGTTCTGGGCCATTTACTGTTATTGCTTCTGTGAACATAGTAGCCAAATAATCCCAACGTGTTACATAGGGCAAATATTGTATAATTGTTCGATTTTCCGCAATTTTTTCCATGCCTCTGTGTAAATAACCTAATATTGGTTCACAGTCAATAACATCTTCGCCATCTAGAGTAACGATGAGTCGAAGAACACCATGCATTGATGGGTGGTGGGGACCCATATTGACTATCATAAGGTCTTTTCGCATAGCTGGTACATTCATAGGGGTTTCCTCGATCTATTCTTCCATGAATTACTGAAAACAAAAAGAAATTCATCTCAAGATCTAATAAATCAAATAATTCAAAAAAACTCCTCAATTTATCAGTTTAACGAATTTTTGACTCCCGAATATCCAACCGGCTAATTAATTCTTTATAACGTACTCTCTTTTTCTTTGCTAAATAAGACAGCGATCGTTGACGTTTTCCTAGAATTTTCCGCAAACCCCTCTGAGATGAATAGTCTTTTCTATGCAATTCCAAATGTGAAGTAAGTCTTCGTATCTTATTAGTGAAACTTACTATTTGAAATTCAACGGATTCTTTGTTTTCGTTTTTTTCTTCTTGTGAAATAACCGAAATGAATGAATTTTTTACCATAAAAAAAGTACTTTTTTAGTTTATTTTTTTTAGTTTAAGATATTTTTTATTAATCAGTAATAATAGAAAATGTATTAATAAATAATAATGTCAGTTCATTTTAATTTTGTATACACAATAATCTTTCTTTGTTAATAATTCAAAATCTTGTCAAATCCAATTTATCCTTAATCAATTCCATTTTTTTTTATTCAGTTATAGATACAAAAAGGATGGTATATTTTTTCGTTTCCAAAAGAGAAAAAAATTCTATCTAAAATGGAATTGAAAGTAAAAAGATTCGTTTCTAGATCTAATTAATACATGATTGAATTCCATATGAATATGGAGTGTAAAAAAATAACGTGCCCATCTCCTTGTTTTCATATACTCGATTAGATATGCTATGGGATATATATGAAAAATGAAAAATGCACCTTTACTAAAACTAAAATTGCGCCCGTGGATATATATATATTCTTACCATACTGAAGCAACTGGCATTATTAGTATCAAACCAATAGCGATTCATACAAGCTAAATCTTCTAATCGAAAATGGGGCCAAAGAAAAAATTTGAATTTAATTAGTTTATTTTTATCTCTATCAAAATGTTTACTTTTATCCAAAATAGGACCACAGTTTTTTATTTTATTAACGTTGAAAATTTCTGTATTTATATGAATATCATTTTTATGAATATCATTTTGGTTTTTAAAATTGAAAGAAGTTAGAATTCTTAATTCTCTACGACGTTTAGGGAATAAAATATTTTCAGGAACAAGTAAATCATAATCATTTTTGTCTCTATTGCCAATTAGACTTTGATGTCTTTCAATAGGTTCGGTAAAATTCTTTTTATCAATATAGATTTTTTCTCTGTATTTTTGATTAATTTGTTGTTTGTTCTTATGAACTAATAAGATACCTACCGTTTGATACAAAAGAAATTGTCCATTATTTTTTACTGACAAACGAACAGGTTCGATAATAAATATTCCCTTTTTCATCAATTCAGTAAGAGTTAAATCCTTCTGAACCATCAGAATATTCAGACTTATTTCTTGTCTTTGAATAGAAGATATAAGAATTTCTCGTGGATTTGTCAGTCTAAGCAGGAGACAATATACTTTGATATTATTGATTATTTTTTCATTTAAAGAATCATTCCATCTTAATTGAAAACATAAATACCGTTTTAGGAAGAAATCAAGCTCTACTTCCGTATGACTTTTGTTTTGTTTTTTATTTCTATGTTTTTTCATATCTAATCCCATATAATCTTCTTCAATATTTTTTTCTTGATTTGCGAAAACTGATCCAAAGTCCATTTTGTCTTTGGATTCTTTTTCTTCGTGATTTCGATTCTCTAATTCAATGAATTTTTTTTCATTCGATGATATAAAAAGATCGCCGTTTTTCTTCTCGTTGATTTTAGTATTTTTACTAACATTTTCATTTCTATGAAAATTGAAAAGAAGAAATTGGATGGGTATTGCCCATGGTTTTATCTTATATGTGTTATAAAGTATCACAAATTTTCGAAAGAACCAAAGTTCAAAATTGGATATGAGACGATTTTGTATTTCTTCATTCATTCCCAGCCAATCAAAAAGGTTTTTTTTTTGATTGGATGAATTGACTTCTTGATCTTGGTGAATTGTAAGAAAAAGAAGATTTTTCTTATCGATTTTATCAATTATTTGATACTTATTAGTCCTAGTCTTAGTATTTTTTTTTTCTTTGCTTCCGATATCAATCCAGGACTCAATATCGACCTTTTTTCTAAGACAAAAATCGAGAATTCTCCAATCCAAATATTTTCTAGTCGGGCTTTTCTCCATATCGCTAATATCATCTTCCCCTAGATAATTATTGATAGGAATACTTTCCAACATGTCAAATAATTTGCTTTTATTTGTGTTGTAATTATAAGAAATCTCTTGTTTATTTACTTGTAATGGGAATCCGTAAATATATGAGTTCTTCTTATTTTCATAATTAATGGATTTATATGATAAAAGATTATATCTACAGTGTTTTTGAAAATTCTTTTTTTGATTCGGTAATGAATCTGCCGCAAAATCATTATCATTTTTTTTTCGTAATGAATTAATTGGTCTTTTTTCATTTAATTGGTCTTTTTCATATAAATTGAATTTATTAAATTTTTTATTTTGAACCATATGGTGTTGCTTGATTCTATTTCGCCATTTTTGTGATATTAATCTAGACCATCTAATCTGAGTTAAATCATATTTATATTGATAATGACCCCTTAACCAGTTTTTCCATTGATTTATTACGAAATTTTGAAAATTTTTATCTTTTAATTTGGAATTAAATATCCCTTGGGCTCTAAAATAATCCTTTATCTCATTCTTAAGAAAAAGGCCATGATATTGAAGGATAGATCGTAACTTATATAAATTAATAATTTGGATTTGTGATAATTTGTAAAATACATATGTTTGTGACAAGGAGGATATATCACAAAAAATCTGTGAATTGTTATTAATAACAGCAATATTACTATTATTAAGTAACTTTTTTATAATCATAATCGAAAGAAAGTGAATTGTATTTTGCTTTGTTTTATCAATTTTTTGTGATTTTTTTTTCATTATTGCAAACATATTTAGTAATAATTTTTTTGTTGATTCAAGAAAAAGCTGTGCATTGATCCTCGGAATATTAATGATACTTAAAAAGATATCTATGTATATCCTTTGAATCAAAATTTTTATAAAAAAATGGAATTTACGCACTAATCGAGCATTTCCCCTTTTTAATATCTGTATCTGTGAAATATTTTTTGATGATTTTAATTTTTTAACATTATAACTTATTTTGTTAGGATTAATATGTATTTTTGAGGTTATAATTTTTGTTTCCTTTTCTTTTTTCATTTTTTCTATTTGATTTATGATTATCTTTCTTCTAGAAGAAAGATCTTTCATTTTTTTTTCTGTTAGTGAATAATTTGTCCAAGCCATAGATCGAGTTGGAGTAGACAATTTTTGAATCGTTCCATTATTGTTATCGATTATTGAATTTTTTTCTTTTTTAGTTTCATTCAATTCATATACTTTTATAAATCCAGATAATAAATTTGCATTTCTTTTTGATTTTGAAAATTTGTTTATTATTTCTTTTTTCTTTTCGAAAAAAAATGTTTTTGATAACCCAATTTTTTTTTCTTTTGATAATTTTAGAAAAAATTTTCTTCTTTCTTCTAAAATTGTTAGAACTCGAAAACCTTTTTTTTTTATTTTTCGAATTTTTTTTTCGAGTTTTTTAAAGATGGGTTCAAAGAGGGAAAGCCGTTTTCGGGGAGAACCAAAAGGCAATTCAACTTCCATTCCCCAAACTGTTAAAAAAACAAAAATCCGTTTTTGTGTTTTCTTTTTCATTGGATCTTTGGGAGGGAGTTTTAACTTAGATCTGTGCCAAGGTTTTAGACGAAAAGGAAATAGGATCTTTATTTGAATCCCGTCTGTTAACCAGTTTTTTGGAAATTCTTTTTCGGATAATTGAACTCCATTATAAGTGCATTTAACATGCATTTCTCTACTCCAATCTTTAAAATCCTCAGACCATTCGGGAATTTGAAAAAGTAGTATACGAATGATATTTTTAGTTATTATTAAAAAAGTTAATATAATATATTTTCTAAGAATCGACTGGGTTACTAAAACACACCCTCTTATTGCTTGAGCAAAAAGAATGCTATCCCAGGCTTCGGCTATTTCTATCCGAGCTTTTTCCTCTCTTTTGTCGTCTTCTTTTTTTTTACTTTCTTTTTGTTTTTTCTCTGTATAAGTAGAATCCGAAATTGTGAATTCTGCGTTTTTACACGTCCAATTTATAAACATTGTTTTCATTAGTTCGGAAATATCAAAAGAAAAAACAAGGGATTTGTCTATTCTGTCCAAAAAAAGGGGGGAATGCACATTTGCTTGAAACAGTTCCAATATAGGTATTTTGCGTCTTTGTGCTCGCATAGATCCTTTTATTATGTCTCGACGAAAGTCCGATTGTTGTGAATAACGTATCAAAGTCACTTTGTCTATTTGATCAGAATTCGTTGTATCTTTGGTATTATTATAAGTCTCAGTATTTTGTTGATTATCAGTAAAAATCACTACACGTTTGGCTTTTCGTGAACGAATTTCATGATCTTCCGCCATGTTTTCTTCATTTTCTTCATTTTCTCCCTCTTGTTGTTCCAAATCGTCAATTAATTTATATGACCATCGAGGAACTTGTTTACTTATTTCTTTTATTCCAATAGAATTATTTCTAATTGTTTTATTTTTTGAATTCGCGATAACTGTATCAAATAAAAATTTGAAAATTTTTATTCGATTTTCTAAATCCATTTTTTCTTCTTTGTGATCTGGAAATAAAGAGAGTTCCTTAAAATTTAAACTCGATCTTGATTTTCCGGCAAATTCATTAATTAAGTTTAAGAAATAAGCAATTTCTGTTGAAAATGATTTTACATCTGTTTTTGGTTCGAATTTTTGATAATTAGTAATAAGAAGAAAAAGATGAATTTTATTTATCCAAACCATCTCTATAGAATTTTTTATGGAAGTTTTATTTAAAATTGAGGGTGAAAAAAAAAATTGGATTTTTCCGCGGTATGACCCACTCAATAAGGGATCATATATTTTAGGTAAGTACTCTTTTTTAGTTTTATCATTACACAATCTAGTCCTTTTTTGGAGTGTATTCAGAGCAAGATATCC